>CAUDMG010002164.1:3537500-3622500 GCA_958450375.1 Homarus gammarus | reverse complement strand
TAATGAATGTTTACCTGATGATGGAGACAGATCAACCATTTGGAGAATGTAAACAAAGGAATAATGTAAACAAAATAATATAAACAAAAGAAAAATGGAAACAAAGTAATAATGTAAACAACATAACGTAAACAAAGGAATAATGTAAACAAAGGAATAATGTAAACAAAAGATGTGTGTGTGTGTGTGTGCACTCGTAAGTCGTTTCCCGTCATCACCTCGGGTCACGACACACTTCCTATGTAAGGCCACGTCATAATGTTAATATGTGTTACCATGGTAATATATCGCGTTATACCGTTACCGGAATAAAATTTTTAAGATAACAATCACAACAACAATATTAAAAATAACAATAACAGTAATAACAATAACAAGAACAATAATAACAATAATAATAACAATAACAATAATAAACAAAACATTATTTCAAGCTATTCAATGTAAATGGTTGAGGTGAAACACGCAGACGTCTGAATATACTTTAGCAGCAACAACACGTCATACACCGTGTACCGTCTGGTCAGGTCATGTCAGGTTTGTGTTAGGTTAGTGTTAGGATAGGATACGTTAGATTAGGTTAGGTTAGGTTGGACTGGGTACTGTATTGATCCACTAGGTTATGTTATGTTAGGTTAGGCTCAGCTAGGTTAGTTTTAGGCTCGGCTAGGTACAGTATTGATCCACTAGGTTATGTTAGGATCAGCTAGGTTAGTTTCAGGTTGGGCTGGGTACAGTATTGATCCACTAGGTTATGTTAGGTTAGGTTAAGCTCAGCTAGGTTAGTTTTAGGCTGGGCTGGGTACAGTATTGATCCACTAGGTTATGTTAGGTTAGGTTAGGCTCGGCTAGGTAAGTTTTAGGCTCGGCTAGGTTAGTTTTAGGCTGGGCTAGGTACAGTATTGATCCACTAGGTTATGTTATGCTAGGTTAGGCTCGGCTAGGTTAGTTTTAGGCTGGGCTGGGTACAGTATTGATCCACTAGGTTATGTTAGGTTAGGCTCAGCTAGGTTAGTTTTAGGCTGGGCTAGGTTAGTTTTAGGCTGGGCTGGGTACAGTATTGATCCACTAGGTTATGTTATGCTAGGTTAGGCTCGGCTAGGTAAGTTTTAGGCTCGGCTAGGTAAGTTTTAGGCTGGGCTGGGAACAGTATTGATCCACTAGGTTATGTTAGGTTAGGCTCGGCTAGGTAAGTTTTAGGCTCGGCTAGGTTAGTTTTAGGCTCAGCTAGGTTAGTTTTAGGCTGGGCTGGGTACAGTATTGATCCACTAGGCTGTACACTACAGGGGTTCAGCGTGTACAAACAAAGGCCGGATATATTATGATCTCTGGCCCAGTTAGCAGAGCATTGACACTATACTGAACCAACCCGAGGAAGGAAGTCAAGTGCTCTGCTTAATTAATGGAATCTAGCGCCTACTTAACCTAATCCAATCCTACTTAACCTAACATAACCCTACTTACACTAGTCTAACCCTACTTAACCTTGCCTAACCCTACTTAAATTACTCTAACCCTACATAACACTAATCTAATTCTACTAAACCTAATCTAATCCTACTTAACCTAATCCAATCCTACTTAACCTAACATAACCCTACTTACACTAGTCTAACCCTACTTAACCTTGCCTAACCCTACTTAAATTACTCTAACCCTACATAACACTAATCTAATTCTACTAAACCTAATCTAATCCTACTTAACCTAATCTAACCTTAACATAAACCTCGATACCCTAACCTAACCGCACTTAATATAACCCCATTTTATCTAACATAACACAACCTAACAACACAGCCGTAATAGTCTCTCTCTCTCTCTGTCTCTCTCAATTCTCCTCCTCTACCTCTCTTCCTCCCTCCACACCCTCCCCATCAGTCAGCCAAGGCAGGAGGCGGCAAGAGCATCACTAACAGAGTAAAAACAGTTTATTCAATTCACTTAACCAGAAACACTCGTAATATATACTTTTTTTCCTTCATTCTTAAAGGTTCGTAGGTTAAAATCTCTCCCCTTACCTACCTGGAGATTAAAAATATGAATTTGGATTACTTTAAGTTACGGAGGTTAATACATAGGTGGTGACAACAAATATGGCGTCGATACAGTGTTGTGACTATACCGTCCATAAATATACCTTCTCTCAGATCAGTTTTGGAAGGATAATAATAATTTATCTAATATAAAGTAAAACAAAAAAATAGATATTTTTTTAACTAGCTATTACACCGGGGTTATGTATTAATGTAGACGGCATCAACACCACCACGCCCACACAGTCCCAGGAGCCCGCCCATACAGTCCTAGGAGCCCGCCCACACAGTCCCAGAAATCCGCCCACACAGTACTAGGAGCCCGCCCACACAGTCCTAGGAACCCGCCCACACAGTCCTAGGAGCCCGCCCCCAGTCTTAAGAACCCGCCCACACAGTCCTAGGAACCCGCCCATCACCCCCGTGTGCTATAAACGGGTTGATATCTGATGCCCTGACTGACTGACTCACTCACACTCTTTGTGTCGCCCGCATACACACACAACACACGCTGATATGACGCCGACAAATAACAAAGTAAACACGTCTTACTACTTGTCTGATAAAACACACACATATGCAGTTACATACTAATACGCACATACACAGTACACATATATAAATTTACATATATATATACACACAGACAGACAGACACACACACACGTAGTTACATACACAGAAACACACACATATACAAACTTACAAGTATACACACACACACACACACCAATACACGAACAGAAGCAGTCAACCACCTTCCCCCGTCATTAAAAACACACGCAGCACCATTAACCCCCCCCCCCTCCCTCGGGTATAGTCTACTGGCACGCCATACTTGTCTACACGGTGCACCATTAAGCCAATACTACAATACTATAAGACTCCCACAGTAAAGGTGTATTTTGGTGGTGTATGGTGATGGTGTATGGTGGTGGTGGAATATGGTAGTGGTGTATGGTGATGGTGTACAGTGTGGTAGTGGTGTATGGTGGTGGTGGTGTATGGTAATGGGGTATAGTGGTGGTGCATGGTAGTGGTGTAACATACAGTAATGATAGTGTATGGTAGCTATATACTATCACCATCACGGACAAACATACGGACAGCTAACACTATAACCACAACGGACGTACATACAACCATCACAACCAGCCAGTCTATCACCATTACGAAACTATCACCATCACCACTGCCAACAACCTCTCTTCATTCGACCCTGGCAATGTCCTGTAAATAGAACCACTTTGGCGGCAAACAGACGAAAACAACGACCGGGGTGGGGGGGGGGGGGTGAGGGGCATACTTTACCCCCGTCTGCTTTCTCACTCAATTTTCACGAATACCAAGATGAAGAAAGATACAAAGATATTTCCGGTTCACATTCTCGTCTCACCCGCCATACGACTCTTACTAACTGTCGTGTTATTGTGTGAGGTGATCAATACGCTCTTACACAAACCGGAAAAGGCCAAACAAAAAACAAACACACACAAAAAAAAAACATTGAAAGATTAAATTGTGCCACGAGAGTTGACAGAAGATTTTGAACTCATAAATAAAAGCGAAGATAACTGAGTATTGAACACCTGTCTATGTTAAATCAGCCATTGTATTGTGTGAACACCTGAGCCTTAGGTAACGTGAGGCTGTTCATGATATACCATAACAATAACAGAATAACAAAAAGAACAACAATAATAATAAAAGAACCACAACCACCACAACAACAACTGAATCGTTACCGAGATTCTGCACTGATAAGCGAGACAGGAGTGTGACAGGTGTGGGTTAAACACACACAGGTAACACAATTAAGACACACCTTCCGCCGTCACTACTAATTAACGAATAACAAAAACAAAGAGCGTTACAGCCTTTATCAGTCGTTCAGTAAGCTGTAAGTGTGACCCTATGTGCTTGTTTATGACCCTATGTGCTTGATCATGACCCTATATGCTTGTTTATGACCCTATATGCTTGTTTATGACCCTATGTGCTTGATCATGACCCTATGTGCTTGTTTATGACCCTATGTGCTTGTTTATGACCCTATATGCTTGTTTATGACCCTATGTGCTTGATCATGACCCTATGTGCTTGTTTATGACCCTATGTGCTTGTTTATGACCCTATATACTTGTTTATGACCCTATGTGCTTGTTTATGACCCTATATACTTGTTCATGACCCTATGTGCTTGATCATGACCCTATGTGCTTGATTATGACCCTATATGCTTGTTTATGACCCTATGTGCTTGATCATGACCCTATGTGCTTGATTATGACCCTATGTGCTTGTTTATGACCCTATGTGCTTGTTTATAACCATATGTGCTTGGTTATGACCCTATATTCTTGTTTATGACCCTATATGCTTGATCATGACCCTATATGCTTGATTATGACCCTGTGTGCTTGTGTGCTTGCTTGCTCTTCAAAACAATTTCAACCTGGCAACATCACCAACACGTAAAAAGAGAAGACAGTATAAACCTCCCAATGCTCGACCTTGTCTGTGTCCCGGATTAACAGTGTGTGTGTGTGTGTGTGGGAAGACGTCCACGATATCTCAGCCAGGAAAATGAAAGAACAGGGGGAAAAAGTTATCTCAGGACTTTTATACATTTACAACAACAACAGAGAGATATATATTACTTTTGAACCACATTGTTTATATCTACATTGGCATTAGTAATTGTAAGTAATTATGTCTGATCACCTGAAGATTAACACCTCCCTTAGCTTAATACACCTGAAAATTAACCACTCTCTAACCTAACTCATCCCGTACACCAGGTAGCAATTAGGAGGTATTTAATCCACAGGTGAAACAAGGTAGGTGATTGAGGGAAGGGCTAGTTACAGGTGTATGTATGTATGTAAGGTGAAGGAATATTTATTACTAACACATGAGGTAAAAGTGTGTGTGTGTGTGTGTGTCTGTGTGTGTGTTGGAGGGGGGAAGGGAAAGTCTTGCGTCATGATAGCAGTAACAAAAGGTTTAATATCAAGAACAGACTTTTACACACACACACACACACACATAAACGGTAACTTTCCCTCAAATACAAAGGTGCGACATATTTTCTTCTGTCGTCTCTGGATTTTTAATAAACATTCTAATATTCACCTAACTTATCATTCACTCCTTCTAACATACTCACCTAACCTATAATTCACTCATTCTAACATACTCACATAACATCATTCACTCACTAATCAAAATAACACTTTAATACCACCTTAAACCTTTACCTTAATTACATACAGGTAAAATTAAACCTAAACTTAACTCCTGCCGAATGTAACTCCCGAAGGAGGACTCACATATGGGGTCCTCCTCCTACTCCAGAAAACTCAAGGAAGATCTCCCCTCCTCCTTACACATCACGGTAAAATATCTATCTGGAACTTAACACCAATTTTGTTCAGGTAAGGCAGACAGATACACGCGTGGTGATTCCTACCTGAGTCAGATAATAAATTGTGCTTAAACTTACCATGAAATAGGAAAACACAGGTACAACACAGGTGAGTATTTTTAGCGTCATTAATTAACCTGACACTCTGAACCACCTCCTCATCTTGCAGTCGAAGAAGTCCTCCTCCTGCTGCTTGAGACTCCCAGTAGAACACCTCTCGCTTCCTGTAGGTGGGACAAGGACACCTGGAAGACGGAGGGAGGGGGGGGGGGGAAGATGGAGGGAGAGGGAAGACGGAGGGAGAGGGAAGACGGAGGGGGAAGATGGGAAGGGAGGGTGAAGACGGGGAAGGGGGGAGGGGGGAAGACGGAGGAAGATGGGAAGGGAGGGAGGAAGAAAACGGAGAGGGAAGACGGAGGGTGAAGACGAGAAGGGAGAGAGGGTGAAAACGGAAAGGGAAGGGGGGGGAGGAGGGGTCTTGCTGTCACTCAAGAGGACCTACCTGACGGAAGACATTCTCGGCGTCAGCGGAGTAGCGGGTGGTGTCCTCGCCGCCCTGGAGGAGCACCACACTTCTGGGGGCCACATTGCGGCCGGTCACGCGGTTCAGGAGACGCTTGCGGTTCTCGGCGTGTAAGGTCATGGGCACCTTCAGCGTGTGCTCGCCCATGTTGAAGTGGGCGGAGCCATCGGCGTAGCGAGGAGCGGCAGGGCTGGCGAAGGAGAGAGACAACAATTAACGCCACTCCTTAACACTGAACTATACGGTACAAGACAAGGGTACAGATAACCTAAGACCTCTGCCTTAACCTAACCATAACTGAACTGAAGCTGCCTACTGGACGAACGAGAGAGAGAGAGAGAGAGAGAGAGAGAGAGAGAGAGAGAGAGAGAGAGAGAGAGAGAGATGGGCACTCGATAAAAACACGAGGTTAACGATCATGCTTGTCCTGAGGAGGGGGAGGGAAGAGGAGGCGAGAAGGGGTGACGGCGAGGAGGGGTGGGGGGGGGGGAGGGAGAAGAGGAAGGACAATAGGAGTCAATGGTACAGATGAGCTGCGGACAACACCTGTCACCTCCCCTCACCCCAAGTGCAACGCCCCATGGGTAACACACCTGCGCGTGCTAAAACACAGGTAAGGAGGGTAGGATATGTGTGTGTGTGTGTGTGTGTGTGTGTTTGCACGGGTATTGGTGAAGAAAAGGCCACTTATTTACAGTAGGTATAAACAACGATGAACCTCAAATGAAAAAAAAACAACCATAAACAACAAACAACGCCATGACTGAACCAAGCAACACCTTATAAGCTGTAAACAATCTATATACGATGTAAACAAAAATAAACAAATATGAAAATAAAAACTTCCTCTGAATACACACGATGTAAAACCTCCATCTAACGAACTACATAAAGATGAAAGTCCGCTATATGGAGGTTTATATGGAGAAGTCCGTTATATGGAGGTTTTTACTGAGAGAAGTCCGCTATATGGAGGGTTATATATAACGAAGTCCGTTATATGTAGGTTTATAGAAAAGTCCGTTATATGGAGGGCTTTACGGAATAATAATTTTAAATATAACTCCACAGCTGGACACTACAGGGAAGGTAGGTCACTCATTAATCAACTAGACGCAAGTGTTTAAGTCAGGGCGTAAATTTCTACTCATCTATTTATAAATATATTTCTCAGCGTCATTAGTGCTTTAGACACATGTGTGGCGGAGTTTTAATCCGTGTGTGTGTGTGTGTGTGTGTGTGTGTAGGTATGTTTAACGTGTATTTATATTTATGTACAAGACTACGAGTATACATACATCAGTTCTATGTGTACATGTATTCTTGTGTAAGTTTTATTTCGTCCGTATCCTTGTATGATCCCCAAACCCTGTATACACATAGCTGAATCACATTAACTATACCTGTAAATACATATACACCAAAATGAACCACGTATGTTATTATAACTCATATACCTCCTATACTATAGTTATTTTCTATACACTATACAGGTAACCCTTTCTATACACTATACAGGTAAAACTTTCTATACACTATGCAGGTAAAACTTTCTATACACTATACAGGTAACCCTTTCTATACACTATACAGGTAAACCTTTCTATACACTATACAGGTAAACCTTTCTATACACTATACAGGTAACCCTTTCTATACACTGTACAGGTAAACCTTTCTATACACTATACAGGTAAACCTTTCTATACACTATACAGGTAAACCTTTCTATACACTATGCAGGTAACCCTTACTATACAGGTAAACCTTTCTATACACTATGCAGGTAAACCTTTCTATACACTATACAGGTAACCCTTTCTATACACTGTACAGGTAAACCTTTCTATACACTATGCAGGTAACCCTTTCTTTATACTATGCAGGTAACCCTTTCTATACACTATACAGGTAAACCTTTCTATATACTATACAGGTAAACCTTTCTATACACTATACAGGTAACCCTTTCTATACACTGTACAGGTAACCCTTTCTATACACTGTACAGGTAACCCTTTCTATACACTATGCAGGTAACCCTTACTATACAGGTAAACCTTTCTATACACTATGCAGGTAACCCTTACTATACAGGTAAACCTTTCTATACACTATGCAGGTAACCCTTTCTATACACTATACAGGTAAACCTTTCTATACACTATGCAGGTAACCCTTTCTATACACTGTACAGGTAACCCTTTCTATACACTATACAGGTAAACCTTTCTATACACTGTACAGGTAAACCTTTCTATACATTATACAGGTAACCCTTACTATACAGGTAAACCTTTCTATACACTATGCAGGTAACCCTTTCTATACACTATACAGGTAAACCTTTCTATACACTATGCAGGTAACCCTTACTATACACTGTACAGGTAAACCTTTCTATACACTATACAGGTAACCCTTTCTATACACTATGCAGGTAACCCTTTCTTTATACTATGCAGGTGACCCTTTCTTTATACTATGCAGGTAACCCTTTCTTTATACTATGCAGGTAACCCTTTCTATACACTATACAGGTAAACCTTTCTATACACTATACAGGTAACCCTTTCTATACACTATACAGGTAACCCTTTCTATACACTATACAGGTAAACCTTTCTTTATACTATGCAGGTAACCCTTACTATACAGGTAAACCTTTCTATACACTATACAGGTAACCCTTTCTATACACTGTACAGGTAAACCTTTCTATACACTATACAGGTAACCCTTTCTATACACTGTACAGGTAAACCTTTCTATACACTATGCAGGTAACCCTTTCTTTATACTATGCAGGTAACCCTTTCTTTATACTATACAGGTAAACCTTTCTATACACTATACAGGTAAACCTTTCTATACACTATGCAGGTAACCCTTTCTTTATACTATGCAGGTGAATTAGCAATTTAAATTATCTTTCTCGTGTTTATGTTATTCTCATATCATTTTGGTATTGTTATCGTTTCGCTCATCCAGATAATGTTAGGATTTTGAGGTTAGGTTACATTAGCTCAGGTCAAGTTAAGTTAGTGTTAGGTTACGTTAGGTTAGTGTTAGGTTACGTTAGGTTAGTGTTAGGTTAAGTTAGTGTTAGGTTACGTTAGGTTAGTGTTAGATTACGTTAGGTTAGTGTTAGGTTACGTTAGGTTAGTGTTAGGTTACGTTAGGTTAGTGTTAGGTTAAGTTAGTGTTAGGTTACGTTAGGTTAGTGTTAGGTGAGTGTTAGATTACGTTGGGTTAGTGTTAGGTTAAGTTAGTGTTAGGTTACGTTAGGTTAGTGTTAGGTTAAGTTAGTGTTAGGTTAAGTTAGTGTTAGGTTACGTTAGGTTAGTGTTAGGTTACGTTAGGTTAGTGTTAGGTTACGTTAGGTTAGTGTTAGGTTAAGTTAGTGTTAGGTTACGTTAGGTTAGTGTTAGGTGAGTGTTAGATTACGTTGGGTTAGTGTTAGGTTAAGTTAGTGTTAGGTTACGTTAGGTTAGTGTTAGGTTAAGTTAGTGTTAGATTACGTTAGGTTAATGTTAGGTTAAGTTGGGTTAGTGTTAGAATACGTTAGGTTAGTGTTAGGTTACGTTAGGTTAGTGTTAGGTGAGTGTTAGATTACGTTGGGTTAGTGTTAGGTTACGTTAGGTTAGTGTTAGGTTAAGTTAGTGTTAGATTACGTTAGGTTAGTGTTAGGTTAAGTTGGGTTAGTGTTAGAATACGTTAGGTTAGTGTTAGGTTAAGTTGGGTTAGGCGAGGTTGAAATTATGTTCTTCCGATGGTTTTTGATGTATTGAACAATAATTCCAACTTCTTCCAAAAAGTCGTAGGACCTAAACGACAATTGTAATAAACACAAGACTAACTAAAGTGTCTTATGGTCTTTCATTTAACATCAGCACCAACTGTCAACCGCATCCCCATTAAAACTTTCAGCTGAGCCCTTATTCCTCCCACTGTTTCACCTGTTGACAGTTCCAAATTAATTCTAACCTTTGAATTAACTGCTGCAATTATACCTAACTAAATATTCTAGTTTGTCAGGTGGATTGCACTGCCGTAACCAGCCGAGAACTTTGGTATTGGACAACTCATCAGAAAGCTCTTTCAATTTACAACTAATAGATGTTTGTTTGTTTGTTTGATTACATGTTTGTTTATTTGTTTGATTATTTTACTATTTAATATATCGTTTGTTGGTTTATTTTATTGTTTGTTTGTGTTTTTCTCTCTAAATTAGGGTCGATATTTTCCCCTTAAGGACTTTCAATAATTCACTAAACCATTCACTGTCTGGTATTTATTTTCATTATTTAGTCACTGGAGAAAATCTGCTGTAAGTCTCATTCCCTCAGAATAAAGAATCAGTTTCAAGAATAAGAATAAACAAGAACTAGACTGGTGGTGATCTAACAGCATTTAAAATCGTCAACAAAACCTCCCTCACGAGCGTAATGAAAAATCAGTCAGGTCAGGACAGGCGAACACTGTGCAGACTTAAGGTTAAAAAATATATATATTACAATCTTTACATCAATTCGTCCAACAAAAAATCAATTCATAATTTTGTAAAGTCAATTACATCTTGATTATATCCGAGTGTGTGTGTGTGTGAATGGGGGTATGTCGTGTAATGGGGGTTTGTCGTGTAATGGGGGGGGTGTCGTGTAATGGGGGGGGTGTCGTGTAATGGGGGGTGTCGTGTAATGGGGAGGTGTCGTGTAATGGGGGGGTGTCGTGTAATGGGGGGTGTCGTGTAATGGGGGTGTGTCGTGTAATGGGGGTGTGTCGGGTAATGGGGGTGTGTCGTGTAATGGGGGTGTGAGGGGGATGTGTCGTGTAATGGGGGTGTGAGGGGGGTGTGTCGTGTAATAGGGGTGTGAGGGGGGGGTGTCGTGTAATGGGGGTGTGAGGGGGAGGGGTGTGAGGGGGGAGTGTGGGGGTGTAAGTGCTCGTGTGTGTCCCGGTGACCTTGCACTCAGAAACAATCGCCACTCAGTGAAGCCAACTACTCCATACATGTCATTATACGATTATTCATATACCACAACTGAAAAACACACTACTAACAACTCAACCAAAGCAAAGACCATTTCAATAAATCAATATAAAAACAGAGTTCTCCCCCTGTCCACGAACAGGAAAAGGAAAAAAAAACGCAGTCTGTCAATGTTGCACCCAGCGATATTATATACAGTAAGTTTGGTAAATATAAAATAACGGTAAATTTAAATTGTTTATAATTCTGTCAAATTGCTTGAAGATAAACTCTATATTATGTTAGAGAATTTAAATACTTCAAATTATGAACTACGGGACTTATTAAATGATTGCTTACCATACTAACTGGCAGTGCTTGACAGGTCTATCTTGTTTACATCAGTCCTGCCTGCAATCAAGATGTATACTGATAACGATTGATGAACGAATCAGGCCACAAGATAGTGTACGATAAGACACACCATACTGCGTGTTATAATGAAATAATACCTAATTACAATAAAACCGATGAATTATATAGCATCAGGCAGACCAAGTTGCCACACACAGGTTGTTGTCCACTGGAGTTTCCCGGGCACGGATTGTTACCTAATTTATATACGGGAAATTATATTCGCGATTCGTAAAATTGCAGCTAATAAAAGCGTTTTATTCACTTAAATACATATTCTTAAACACAGAATCTTCACGACTAAATTGTAATAAAAGTGGTAAGTTCACTTATAAGACACATCAAGTGGCTATTCCACGATGAACGTGAATATTACTCCACATTAAACAGGCCCAAGATCATAGCTGACTGACAACCACCTTCGACCTCATGCGAGATAAAAACATCCCCAACTCACTGGCAAACTCCGGAATATAAGTAATTAATCCAATAAAAATAAAATGGATCATCTAAATGTAAACTGTGGAGTGTCATCAATAATAAACGGATAAAAGTTTGGAGAGAACAGCAACTCACGTCTTGTCGTTGGAAGCCATGATGCGAGTAGACTCGTTTCGACACGCCACCCGTCAGCTGTGTTTTGACTAGCGCGCGAGCCTACCGAGAGTGAAGGATATTTAAACACCTGTAACAACAAAAACTTTCGCTCAGACAAAACAAAAAAAAAAAATTTAAACCCGGATTTGATGAAAATATTTATCTCAGGTGTTTTTAAGGGGCTTATCGATTATACCGTATATATACTGTAGAGCGGTAGAGCCCAATCGTCAGAGATGTAAGTTCTTGGCGGGATTTTTGAAAGCCTATTGATCCCTTCAACAATACCTAGTTTGGTTATATCAATGAAATACACACAGCATACATACAATACATTCACACGTTATTATCATTTATTATTATTACACACACATAAGTACAGGAATATTTTTATTTTCGTTTGCTGTGTGTGTGTGTGTGTGTGTGTGTGTGTGGTTCAGTGTTGTGTTTATTGTGATAGGATACATCACCTTCACTCGCCACGGCCTCGTTAACACTCACACATATGGCCGTCACAAAATTACATTCACTCACACATTACAGCCAATAAAGTATAATATCGCTTGATTTATTGTTGACATAAATTATTATAAAATTATTACACGGGGATAAAACAATGACCGAAACTATTCATAATTTATACACAGCTAAACGCTACGATATACATTTAAAAACACTTTATACATATTATTCATCATTTAACAAGTAACAATAAAACACTATAGAACAACACATTACAATAAATCAGTCGTATTGATGTAAATGTCTATTAATTAAACACCAAACAAAATAATGATGGCAGTTCACTAATAACACATTGTACATTACTTAATACACTATGTAATTGAAGTAAATAAGCCAAACTAAATGGGAGATGGGGGGGGAGGGTGGGTGAGAGAAGAGGAGGGAGGTGAGGGGATGGAGGATGAGGAACTTCCCACCTGCAGTGATCACTTGGAGGTTGTGTGTGTGGACCGCCATGAGCCTGATGACGGGTAAACAAACTCAAACTTGAAACAAAATACTTCTGGGAAAAAAATTACAAGTTTCCCCATGATTTTTTTTTCCATCTTCTCTGGGCTGGGGAACAGGTATAAACATAGTGTACAAGTTGACGACGTTAGTACAAAAGAACGTTATTTTAAAGACAGGTTTAACGAACGAATCATAAAGTAACGTAATACTTTTGAGGTGGATAGCGTCTGGCGTAGTAGGTTGTATGCTGATGCTGGCGATGTTTTTATTTGTTTTTAATGGTTTGGGCTTTTGAGAAGACGGCTTTAAAATTGTTACTTCACTCAGCATTTTCGAAGACACGTATGGTAACCTTTTCCCAGTCATAAAGATTTAAATAACTCAAAACAACTTAATCTTATATACAGTATAAAACTACGTAAGGAAAATAATTCAGCTTTAACCAACAATTCTCTATTACCTCCCTTGATAAATTAAATAAAAAAAAAATCCATTTAAAATACTACTAGAAACTACTGATGAATCTCGTTAAATTTCTCAAAACAACATTGCCTGGATTCGATTGTCGTTCCCTCTGAGAGAATCGACTCGACGGTGACTCCAGAGGCACAATAGCTCAGCGTGTTGTGGGTGGACAATATTTATACAGCTTATCACCGCAGAATTTAAGCTCAAGATACTTTTAAAGACCTTAGTTGGTTGAAGCGTAGTAATACATTATTAACCCTACTTTAAAACATCACTTCTTTTCACTAACGTATGTACATTATCATCGTTACTATTCATCAACAAGTAAAACATATACACGAAAATAAAATCCTAATGAGGGTAATGAGTTTAAGAAAGGAAAATTAATCTGCGCAAGAATTTAAATTTAAAATGCGCCGGACAACGGTAGCGTACAAGGTTGGGACCAAGGGCGGACTCCCATCATGATTATAAAGCATAATATAATGACTGCACACATCTTAATATAGCACAATTATAGCGTATAGGATTATTACAGAAACTGAGCACATATAATAGTGCTAAGAATAAGTGTAAAGATAGCAAAGGTTAGGTTAGTATTTTACGTGTTTAAACATACAGGTGAAATAAGAGGGGTGCCTAATCTTCATAAGGTCTAAGCAACGCTACACAATATTACACACATGAAAGCTCGCCTATTCCCATATTAAAAAAAAAACATTATCTACCCTTTTCATATTTTAATTTCAATATCCCTACCGTTAACATATTTTGAAATTTTACCAAATTTCAACGGTATTTTTAAAACTAAGAATTTTTAGGTAAAAATATCCAATCAGCCCATCACTGCATCAAAGGTATAAAGGTATATATAATTTGTTTTATTTTCCTATATGAAAGTAATGTACCATATGTCAAGGTTGGCCCACCATTTATTTTTATTCATTCCCCTCATCACAAATTACGTATATTGTAATTCGTTTTATGATTTCCAGTGGCGGCAACGACCAATTATTAAAGGTTTTTAAAATTTGACTGCCACTTATTACGAATCCGCCTCTTAATTTATTTTTGAAAGCGAGTCGGGTATGAGTTGTTCGGGTACAAAATAGCCCTTTATGACGACACACACGAACCATCTGCTGTAAACCTAACCTAACGATCTTGGGCTTCGTTTGAATTCTTATGTTGGGCCACGCTGCTGCTCCCTTGACTCCTGCGCATGCGTATAACCCAAATCGGCCCCGTGAATGCATGCGTGAGAAGGTTGTTTATTCTCTACATAACCGTCTCTCAAGCAAACATAAACTGCCAAGTGGACACGAGTATGTCACCAGTTCCTTAAGGTTGAATGATTTGTAGGAATTTTTTTTTGGGGCTAATTTCCCTCGTCGAAAGCACCACGTGGGGACTTGTCGACAGTGCTAAGCCTCGGGGTACACCATATAGGATAGCACCGTGTGAGGTGGGCTACAGGACTGACTGACCACCACCACCACTACCTGTGTAAGAATCAATAAATTAATACCTAGAGGTTTAAAGATTTACATGTCGGGGTATAAACACGAACACTTCTCCCTCAGTCCAGAGAGAGAGAGAGAGAGAGAGACTTCGTAGGCTAATCCTTGTGTGTGTGCGTGTGTCGCTGCCACTGTCTTCTTCCCTGAGGCTGGCGGGACCTCATGTTTCACACTGGGCACCACCACACATTTGCCGACTTGTACGACGAAATCCTCCCCCCCCCCCCCCCATTAAACCTTTGTAATTCACTGTAACAAGACATTGGTGGAAAATTGAAAGAAACTTGTGGCATTATGACAACTTCTTATCGTCAAAGGAGAAATCCCCGTTTTTGTCATTACCAGAACTTTCTTGTCTCCAAGGTATTCCACTTTCTAATAAAAAAATATTCCAAAATACACAAAAGATAATTAAACTACACGTTCCTTAACCTACAAGTACTAATAATAAGGAAAATCATCCAGTGTTAATATCTACTTCGGCGCATCTGATAAGTTCAATCACATCTTATCGTTCAGTCAAATATTTAAGTTCTATTGTGTTTGTCAGTTAACCACGAGTTTATAACTGATTAAAGTGTCAACTCTGAACCGCAAGCTGACGACCATGAAATATTTACATCTATCATTGGTCATAAGAGTCACGAGGTACTGTGTTGTATGTAATAAGTCAAGGTTCAAGTAAATGTTGTTGTGGTCGGATATTCTTCCTTGCCTGGCCGGTATTAGTTTACGCACAAGACAGAATTTACGATGAAATACATTCGCGACCCAAATGCCTAACTAATTCAGAGAGAACATAAATATCCTGGGTATTAATCTTCAGCAGAATTATATATCGAGGTATTTAATATAATTGTGTTTTGATATTAAGAAACTGACTGTTGAGCTTCTAGTCGCCGCTAATATTAATTGTTGACAAATATTGGAAGTTCCCATCAGCTGATTGTCAAGTTTCAGTCACTATGTATTTACTGTCTATAAATGAATGGATAATTTATTATCTAAATTACGTATACCGTTTCACGTTGATCCAGCATGTACGAAAACAGCGAAGACAGACACGCAATAAAGAAAAAGGTCACCATTTAACCAAATTTACGGTAAGAAAACCGTTAGAAACTTATTTCCGCTAGGAGTCTTCTTCTTAAAATCAAAATATACAACACCTAACTCTTCGATGAATGATAAACACGTTCAATATTACTTATAAATATTTCACACGGTCAAGATATCACCAACAAAGAATAATTAGACAAGTAACGTGGTGCCGGTTTGTGTTGGGGGGAGCCGTGGTTTACGGAGACTCGTTTGAGCCTGACCACCTACCAGCTGTGTTTTGTTTGGGTCTAGCCGTCGAGCCTATGGGATTGTCAGGTGTCTGGGTGCGTTCAGCCTCCCTCCCACTGTGCCACGGGTAATTTTATACATCATGGAGCTGTTTGTTGTTCGTGGTATGCGTACCGATGTAATCACCTGCCATGGGACTCTAAAAGGAATTAACCAAATGTAAAACTGGAACATATTTTTTTTTACCTGTTTAATATATATACAGGGGTAACTAATTATTGTACGGTACAATTATTATACAAATGAGCTTAAAATGTGATATAATGTTCTAATAAACCATTATTAGTTACCAGTACTTACTGTATATAAACTACCAAAACATGAAAACAATTTCATATCAACTACAATATTAGACCAAATTTACATACCAGTGCAAATCCAGCATTATTAGCAATCACCATTGAAATTGAGCGAAAATTACGACCCTAAGATTCTGAAATAAACAGAGCATACGGAAAATATGAGAGTTTCAATTTCCCCCAAATAATCATCATTACTGTGATATTCTTGATACAGGAAACAACGAATCCCTATCATATGACGATGTAATGACTGATAATTTACAGTCCTGTTTACTAATATTTACAACTATTATTTAATTTACGCTATTCCATCTTTATTTTCCTAACCACTTTTTTTTTACATTTAGTTATTTGTGGAGAAAAATATAACTTAATGAATGAGGTCTTACGAATTACCTTAGCTATAGTTATTAAACACAAGCTTACAACATTCCAATCGATGCAAGTAAAAACTCAATCCGAATTTAATGACATAGACAGCATTCTACCTAGTCTAGTTTACCTAGTTTTAAGCGTAATGGCATTTATTCCATCACACACACCAAAGCGTCCGACAAAAACAAAACAAAACCGTCGACTAGAATTTATACCACTCTAAATTATTATGATGCTATAACACTAATCAGAAGTTTGTGATTAGTAACCCTTTCATCCACCCAAGTGTGTAATGTATGTCTGGGTAAATTATACACTACATCATCCATTCAAGTGTATAATGTATGTCTGGGTAAATGTACAGTACAGTAAATACTGAACATTATCCACCCAGGTATATACTGTACACGAACAGTCCTCATAGAAATTACATGTATTCTGTACCTAAATTTGCGCATGTAGTTACTTCTGAACAAAATTCCTTGACCTTAAATGTTGAAATGTTTCCTTTTGAGAAATACTACCAACATCCAGGTAAAGTAGATAAGATGACAATGAAGAATAATTATACCTCTTATTTTGAGTAAATCATTAAACATAGTAAACAACGGTATAAGACCCTGGTTGCTTCAGTACCTCAATACATTAGAACAAGACGGTGTAGAGAAGTAACTTTGTGCCACACTTTTATAAATCGTTTGGTGTAGGAGACTGTGTTGAGCAGCAATGAGATTAAAATATATTCTGAGAGGTGAGAATAATGTGGTCATTGTCAATATTATTATCGACTCTGTATATTTCTGGCTAAATAAACTCTTCCAATTCAATCCTCTTCAGCTATCACAGCCATGACAATTCTACCATCCCATGAGAAACCTCCTTACTGCACGGTACGATAAGCTGTTTTTTTTTCTCCCATGATACCAGTGAAGGTTTCATTTACTCATTACTTCAACAATGACTTTTCTTTTCAAACCTTTATTGCCAGTGATTATAGTTATTAAATTTTGCCACTTAAGACCACAATACTTAGAAGCACCAGGTAAGTTCTCATGGAATGTCTGAACAATGTAACCCAAGTACAGTATCAGAGAACAGTGTACTGCATAATAAACTTTTATATTAAAATGTGAAGTTTTAAATCTCCTTGCAGTGTATGAATGAGTTAAGTCTGTCTTGTGAATATTAAATTATGAATCATGTGGCTGCCAATTTTCCTTTCTTTTCAATCAACATTTCAAGTTTTTTTCCCCAGTGTAAGATAAATGCATCAATATTAATTGATGGTTTGCAGACTACACCATCCCATTACCACATAACTGCTCAATTAAGGGGTTATATTAAACACAATATATATTTCGTTTGTTTATTACAAATACACATCAGTGTCTTTTTCAATTACAGAAACTATGTTGTTTAAATGCACTAAAACATGCACTTGTAGACAATGATCTAGATGTGAGTTATGTACAATGACCTAAGCGTTTTAACAGTGCCTATGTACACTAGGTAAACATGTCAAAAAAGGTGACTTAATAAATACATATCACATTTAATTCAGGATAACAGAATATGAAGAGTGACTACACATGTATCTATAACACTGAGGAAGTTCATTCAGACCAACAATAAACTTTTCTCTCCATTCACTCACAAAGTATTCCCATTTAGTCGATGGAATTGACTAAAATTTGTACAGACTAGGATTAGTCAAACACAGCTAAAGTTCCATAAATCCGAGCTCAAGTTTACACAATAAATAAACAGTAAAAAAAAAATAGGACAAGTTAATTTAACTTGGAAAGAAAAAATTATACAATAAGTGGTTCCTGAAGTGAGGGTAGTATTGCAAAATTGATACAATGCTTTATTACCATACAATAAGCTCTCCTGACACAGAGGCCAACCTTGTCAAGGATATGGAAGTGTCGTGGGTGATGGTCCTACAGCAGCAGGTAGGCTACAGCTATTGATCTGTCAAAGTAGAGCGTCACACTCGCAGGGGGGAGGGGGGCAGTAATGACCACCACCCACAGTAGCCCACTTAATACCTACGAGGCAACCTCCAGAAGTCATGACTAACCATCGTCACCGTCAGTAATGTTATGCATGAATATAATAACAATGTACAGGAAGTGCCTCTGACAATAGTGTGAAGGAAGAACAATGTGAGCAACAATCAGTTAGGTATTTCAGTGGCATGATTTTGTTGTGCCACTCTGACTAACATTACACTGATGGGAACTAAGAGGAGAAGTAACCGAAAACCTGAGCTCTGAAACAGTAAAGTGGGGATATTTGTACTAGTAGTGGAACTCTGTATTCTCAAAATTTTACACTCATCTCTTGACATCAATCGATAATAAATATAAACATACTCTCTTCCAATTTAAATAATATTAATAATAATAAACTGGTGTACCAAATTGGTCAATGCATACTGCTATTATACAAGACTTGAAATACAACTTAGCATTTATTCTTGCACTGCACTATTTAAATGCACATGAATGTAAATGAATAATAATAAACACCTTCTTACACCACGGCAACGGAAACGAACAATTTGTTGAGGTCTTTTTCTCCTAGAGCTACTAACATCGCGCAGTTTTGATCACACTAACTTCAAGGTTTATGGAGAAGTTAAAAGTACTAATGTTCGGAAAAAATAGTTATCAGATCCGTCTATTGACACAAGCACACACTGTGAGATCAGAGAACTTGTAAGTCATCCGTAACCCCGTACATTTGGTCACCACAAGCCACATTTCCTCGACCCGTGACTTGGGCCTCCCTGGGAAGCCGGTGTCTGTTGTAACGGCGCGAGCGGTGTTAACCTCGCCAAAACTTCTTGTTGCCTTGCTCCGCTTGTAACCGCTGCAAACTGCTACTTCTTCCTTCAACGTGCAGAACCGATACCGTCATAATACACTAGTAAAACAACTAGACCTTCTACTACTGACACAAGCGTATTTCAGTAGTGCTTTGGACGGGAGGCATTCTCACGTCATGAAGAATGCGTTCGATGGACACGAGTTGTCGAACACTTACACGCACAGGAATCACATCAGTCATTACATCATTCACGGTGTTTTTGTACTAAATTCCTTTGTAGGTTGGTGATGCTCCTGGGAGTCTGTGCGAGCAGCTCGCACTTGGTGTTGTTTGGACACGATCACAGCTCCGCTACTCCCTTTTGTTTGTTGATTTTAGCCTGTAGGTGTTGGGTCCCGGTGTAGAGCTCGAAGGTTGCTAAACTCGCCACCACAGCAGGCTCCGGCTTCTCATGAACGCCTTTCCACACACACATTATCACACGAGCGATGTAGTGTTATTGGTAACACCCGGTGACGGCAGGTACACGCCTACATGGTCCAAAGGCGGGGGAGACGGGGCAGCACTAGTAACTAGACTCAATCAAACTTCTATATGATCGAAAGGGTAAGGCGGTGTTCTGAGCTCGTCGTCTGAGTCATAGTACACCCGCTGTTTAGGAGAGAGTCCAAGCTGGAGCCTCCGCACCGCCTCCTTGATGAGGTCACCATCCTTCAATAACTCCTGTAGTGCCTCGTAGGGGTCGTCAGAACTTCTTCTCGCTGCAATCCCTCGCCGTATACAGCGTCGGCCCTCACAACACCCACATTTGCTTTCAGTCCGTGAAGGGACACTGTAAGGTGACGCTCGGGTCCTTGCCTTGCCAGCACTTAAGTGTGCCGGTCGAGATTTTAGTCTCAAGTTTTCTTTAATTTCTAACACTAAATCATCTATGTCTCGTGATAGAAAGTCTTGTGTGGTGGTTGCCTTTGCCTCAGACAGGAAACATAACTCTTCTTTGCTTGGCATTTTGAATAGGTATTGTGTTCAGCTAGCACACACTTTGACAACCTTCCTCAGTGAAACTCGCTCGGCGAGTGCAGTCGATGGCTATTTGTTTTGGTTGTGATAGTGAGCAGCGCACACATATCCATCCGCGAGGTAAAGTAGTTCCTTGGGATATTTTGCTCAGGTTCGCGAGTAAAGGAATTTTACACTACTAAAGATAGTAATTTATATTGAAATATCAATATCATATATGTCATATTCGTTACAACAGGAAAAATTATGTGAGTACAAAAAATTCACACGGTACGTAGATGTAAACACGGCGGAGTAATACTCCCAGCCTGGGGCCGTGCGTCGGGAAAAAATAGACGTAAACACCCCAACCTGCCGTCCAGAAAGACCCCGTAGTTCTCTGGACAGCACGCGGAAATTGTGTATGTTTATATGTTTTTAAAATGTACGTTTTTTTGCAGGATGATTATACACTTAATTAACAAAGGCGTATATTATGTGTACATTTACCGTAGAATAATAAAGTAAAGCCTTTATTCATATATTCACTTGTTATTGACACACAAATCGACTTCATTATTAGGAGAGGAAAATGTAAAGAACAGCAGCTATTTCTATAAATCATCCAGTTTATATACTTTATGCTTTGTTTATTGGGTGAGGCTTCATTACAAGAGCCAAGTGAAAATGGTGGGAGTCTGGAAACATTTCAAAACAATCCCTGTTAGACTAGACCGGTCTCCATGATACACGTCACGACTGGGCAATAACTGAATGGTGACGCCCTTTGACAAGATATTCAGCGTGTTTTTCTAAATAAATAAGAAATAAAACATCACATTGGTCGACGCGCTTCTTCGACACAATAAAGAAACATTTTGAAGTCTAAAAAATGGCCATTTAACAAACATGTAAATAAACACGAGAATCTTTTCATCTTCCGACACCTGGCAACTGCTCGTGCCCCCCTCCTCCCCATGGGTTGATAACCTACAGGGCCTCGTCCGAATCCCTTACCCCGGAGCCGACCTTAGCCATCACCACAGGCGACTCCAGATACGTCAATACTATGAGCATTTTTTTTTCAAGCTGCTGTTTCAGTTCCTTGTCGTCAATAGACAATCATAAAGATATATGCAAATACTATAAACAAACTCAAGTACAGAGCAATTTACTGGTGAATAAACAAGTACAAGAGCATAATTCGCCTTTTATCTTCCAATACGCTTTGTAAAACTTTCATTCTCGCAATGAATGAACGTTCCGATCATTGTTACTGGGGAAAATGTGGAAACGCAGTATATTAGAGCAGTGACTGAGTACACCGATATTCACTACAGGGACTTACAAAAATAAACAATATAAAATTTATATATATTGAAATAAGTCAATTATTTGTATGCCAATGTTTATCATACTCCTAACATCGATAACATCATCATCTGTGTTTATATAAAATCATCACATTTTTTATCTAAAGAAGCGATGTTTTCAGCAAAATGAACGAGTTTTATCACAATAAACCAAATGCTGATAAAAATGGAACCAACGACAACGATCCTCGACAGAGTACAAACCGTCCAATATGTACAGACACAGAAATTTTAAACAGCCAGTTTTCCTTCATCAA
Organism: Homarus gammarus; assembly: GCA_958450375.1. Classification (NCBI taxonomy): domain Eukaryota; kingdom Metazoa; phylum Arthropoda; class Malacostraca; order Decapoda; family Nephropidae; genus Homarus; species Homarus gammarus. The sequence continues at coordinate 3,600,077 of CAUDMG010002164.1, read as the reverse complement.
ACATCCTTTCACATACGCGCACACTTGTACATATGCAAAACACACACACACACAAACACATACACACAAGTTACAACTAGCTGTAGTCCCCAACATATCAACTTACACACAACACTTGAAATGATTTCTCCTCAATTGTTATAAACATTCACACAACAGCTTAAGGGAGACTCAAACTGCTCCGGTACTTCCCTTTCCATGTCATCAATTTCGTTCTTATTACATACGTACCGATACCTTAATTGACTACTCTAATAAGTTAACTAATAGTGACAATAAAATGTATACGTAGGATATCTTATAGAAAATAATGTTAATAAAGAAATAAAGGTTTTATCAATATTGTCTTCTTTAATTAACACACTTAGAGCATTACTGATAAAATACACCAAGACAAATAATGAACAAATCCTGACATTGGGCTTCAGTAGAAACAAAGATGGCGACGTAGATAAATCTATATGAACACCCGTAGACACAGATATAGAAGCAGTGTCAAAATATGGCTATATATACAATATGTAACTATATACTCAATAAAATCGTCATAAAAGTGCACTTATTTCAGTATGTTTAAACAGCCCAGTTAAGTAAACGATAAGTTGACTTAACGTCTATATTTTATCATTACCAACGTAAAGTACAAATAAATAATATAAGTTTCCATACCTAATCTATCGTATTTAGCTATTGAATGGAATGTCTGTGTATGTTTGTTTGTTCATTTCTCTTCGTATGCTGGTTTTTGTGTGTACAGTGATGTGTGTGTGTACGTGTTACAACGGGAGAAAGGCGTGCCGGAGCAGAACGTATCAGCGTGTGTGTGTGTGCAGTTATTCCAGGCGCAGTCAGTGGCCAACGCGTGGATCGGGACGAGTTGGTACGCTGAAAGGAGAATGAGCCGGGAGTACTGCCAAAAACACCTCCTTTATTTTCATTAGGACCCACATGCGCCGCTAACACCAGAATCCTCCCTCTACTGCCCAATCCAAAAAGTTCCACCACTCAACTGATAATACCACCAAAATCTTTCCATAAGCAATAACACACACCAAGACTGTGAAAAATCTTACATAACGGTGATGCTTACATGATCAACAGTTTACAGACATCTCCGACACAAAAAAAATATTGTCTTTGGAATTCCTCGCTATAATAAGCGTTAGTTAATCTTGTCTTACACTCGTGAACTTGAGAATAAATAAAAACGCCTTTTCCCGGTATAAGGCTCGGAAGGACAACAATAACAAACCGATGAAAAGCCCCGGATCAAAACAAACCCCCCAACCAAAGAAAACGGTCTAGCCTTATTTCTTTAGAAGGACAAACTTAAACAAATGATTCCCGTTTCTGCTTACGTCTCTTTTTTGAAATAATGTTGTTATTCTACCAATGATTTACTTAATTTCTGTGTAAACATCTTGATCAGCTTAATTTATGTAATATTCCAAGTGAAAATAAGATTAGCATAATGAATTCCTGGAAGCAACACGAGTTAACGTCAAGGGTGAAATAGTGTAAACACGTTCGTCGATGCCAGCTAACCTGTACATTACTGAATTAACATGGAGACACATTACTACTATAATACCCCAATACACCTCATTCAATATATACAGATCTACAGACTATTAAATCATCTTTTTATACATATATCGTAACATGTCTCTCCCTTAAAACACACAAATCTAACCTTGGTCATCAACTCTCTCCACTGAACAACACTTCTCCACACCATCACCTATGGCTGGGAAGGTCATGTGTAACGTTCTGGGAAAAGTATTTTACTCTCCCATGTAACAAACATTACCTGTGGCTAATTCTATCAGGTTAACTTACTTGCAGGTTACTCTTCTCAATTTAAATGCATAGAACAGATTAATATGTATAAACTCTCGTTCATTTAAAAAAAAATACTGGTATGTGTTTGTTTTTAATCACACTATAATTTATTAGTGATTGATGGAAATGTTAAATTGTCGTTGTCATGTTTGAGTCTATTAACGATTGGAATATTTTATAATGTTATTGGTTATTTGATCTTAAGTTGTCTTACTAGTGGGCATCGTGCAGTCTCCACCCACCGTGTTGACTCGCTCACTCACAGCAACTTGAAACATTCCCTCTCTCAACTTGTCTTCACCTGATGCGAAAATATTATGTAAATATTTTTAAATGTTACTGTTGTCTCCTCGTTTTATCCTACAACTCTCACAAGAGCAGTTCCTCCCTAGCAATACCGACATGTGTACACCTCTTCTTCCCAGTTGTATGAAATATTATCATTTTATAGTTCATGTTTACTAAAATATAATCATTGACATACACCGTCTTCTGAATATGTTTATTGACGTTACCTAGCAACTGGCCGTTTGTTTACAATAACACGGTGACACAAATACATTTCTATTGAAGAAGTTGTGAAAGTCTTTACGGAATGCAAGAGTTTTCAGTTAAACTATTGCTTTCTCAGACTGGCATTAGTTTCATCTACAAGTTGTAAATACTGGAAGAGTCGCCCTTATCTATACTCCGTCCAGCTCTATATACCGTGTAATATACTATAAGACTTAATACATATAGCAATTATTTATGTAACTTATCCTATTCACTTTTTTTATGACGAATCTTTCCCAAACTCGTAAAGATATCGTATACAACTTGAAAACATATGAGGGGGCGCCCGGGTTTGAACCAGGGACCTCTCGATCTGCAGTCGAATGCTCTACCACTGAGCTACACCCCCTACGACTGTACTAAAGGGACAAGCCTTGTCTAAACGGGTATCCTCGCCACTATCGGTCTTCCGGCGACTCACTATCGGCACGTAAACAAAGGAGACACGTTGACAGTCTCATTTCACGAATCTGATTTTAGTTAGATCGGAGCGATTTAAACGCCAAGACAATGAAACTCAGATACAGTATCGTTAACTTAAAAACCATAACTTTAATTTCTTCCCATAATGTATCGATTTTTTATAAGTTTCTCCCTTCTCCCTCTCTTCGTTTTCCCTCATCTCAATTTTTCTACCTTTTTCTCTCCCTTTCCTGTTTCTCTCAACATCAATTACTCTTCCTTATTATATTTTTCCTCAATCAAAGAAGCACTTGGTGTGGGTCCTATGGAGTGATGCCGTTCCTCATCAACAAACAGCCCGGTAGCAGGGGTGACTCGCCCAGACGGATTGCATCACCCTGGAATTTCCTCTCTCTCTCTCTCTCTCTCTCTCCAGCATCGGGACCTGGACTTGGGAGTAGAAGCAATACCACACCTGCCTACCGACACCACACTTATAGATACCACCAATCCATCGCATCTTTATCCACCATTCTATCCGATCATTACGCTAACCTTCATACAACACTGGATTGATAATGACTATAAATCTATCAATCTACCGCAAATTTTAGAGTTTTTCCAGTCATTATCAATCCACTGTTGAATGAAATCTTCCCTTATTGATGGAGGACACGTGGGCGGTGGACCAATACGTGTTGGCGAGTTTTGCACGTGCGATATAAACATAAACACGAGACTCTTAAATCAAGTGCACTGCGGAAAGCCAAATATAGCAATTTCACCACATGCCTTAAAATCAGGGTCAAACATCTACGTGTGGCTGCCCTCTCTCCTAGTGGGCCTTACCAGTCGAGCTCTCCTCTCTCTTCTACCTCACGCCCACAACCTTACCTACTTTCACTCACCACTTCCTGCAATTTCTTTCTTCTTAATCTTCTTCTTTTGTATATAATTATTTGATTTAATTATTTAAAAACATATGAGTGAAAAATACAAGTATAATTTAGAGCCACAAATAACATGTATTACTCTGTCTCTATATAAACATAACTAAGTTTTAATAACTGTCTGAGGTTATCGTCGGGTGAAACAATTAACTGCTTACCATTATCGTTATACCTCAACTATCTTTGTGTGTACTGATCCAATGTAAACTTGTGTGGCGATTTGGCTGAATCTCTCTCTAAATATCTTCAGGCAGTATCTTAAGCATCCGGATACCATGTAAACATGCATGACGAATCTATTGAATATCCACGTATCAAACCAAGACTTATGGAAATATTACCGAAGGTGGAAGAAGAATACTATGAGAGACTGTCATTACATATGCCTAGATAGCTCAGTTGGGAGAGCGTTAGACTGAAGATCTAAAGGTCCCTGGTTCGATCCCTGGTCTGGGCACTTTTTGAACCCCGGTGACGTCAACACCAAGACCACAGGTGGTGGGGAAACACCTGCACCAACACCTGAGTGTTACCTGTTACCTCGGGGGTGTAGCTCAGTGGTAGAGCATTCGACTGCAGATCGAGAGGTCCCTGGTTCAAATCCGGGCGCCCCCTGACAAACCCTTTAAGGTTTTAGTGGAGGTAACCTAACCAAACTTAACCCTCTTGAGTACTATTACCTGACCCTTTGAGTAGAATTACCTAACCCTTTGAGTAAAATGACCCGACCCTTTGAGTAGAATGACCTGACCCTTTGAGTAGAATGACCTAACCCTTTGATTACGATCTAATCCTTTGAGTAAGATGACTATACTTGACTCCAATTCCTCAACGTACAATACAACTCTGCAAGGGAGGCGAGGGGGGGGGGGGTCACAGTGTATAAAGAGGAACCCAAAAGTTGCAAGACTATCTTCTCAGCCCACTTCTTTAATATCCATACAAATACATCTTACTTATGAACGATATTGAAACGGCGGCAAAATATCACCAGGTATCAGAGCAATCGGGATTCAGGTGTGAGAAATGTGAATCCTTGTTATTTACTTACCTTGGGAGAGGGTAGGGGAAGCGAAAGGGAGGGGAGGGGAGGGGAAGGGAGGGGGCTTGGTGGTAAAGGTTTCAGTACTACCTGGCCAATGCCCCACCTTGAGGCGCCAGCAGCTCGCTCCTCTTGTCTTATACAGAATTGAGATGGTTACCTGAACAAAGGCAGTAGCGATCGACCCTTTGAAGTTATTGGAGGAAAACCGGGGGGAGGGAGAGAGAGAGAGAGAGAGGGGGGGAGAGAGAGGGAGGGAGGGAGGGAGGGAGGGAGGGAGGGAGGGAGGGAGGGAGGGAGATTGTCTGATAAGAAAGACACTTTGGGTTGAGTGGAGGTGTGAGTGAGTGCTGGCGCTTAAGATGCTGTATATATGTATTTCCTTAAGATATAAATAAACAAGAGTTCAACATTTCTCTAAATATTCCTCATCAATAATTAATACCGTGATATATCTATGCGGTGGGGGAGGGGGGGGGGCTATCTTTCACGTCTTCCCCCTGATCCAGAAAATCCTGATTATGTCCCGCCAGGTGAACCTTACCTGTCCAGACGCGGGGGTTCTCTATTACCTGGCACCCAGCCTCCTCCTACCCTCCTATTCTATTGAAAACTTAGGTCAGGGGGCGCCCGGATTTGAACCAGGGACCTCTCGATCTGCAGTCGAATGCTCTACCACTGAGCTACACCCCCGAGGTAACAGATAACACTCGAGTGTTGGTGCAGGTGTTTCCCCACCACCTGTGGTCTTGGTGTTGAGGTCACCGGGGGTCAAAAAGTGCCCAGACCAGGGATCGAACCAGGGACCTTTAGATCTTCAGTCTAACGCTCTCCCAACTGAGCTATCTAGGCATGTGTAGTGAGAGCAAACAACACTATTTTATAAGATAAACTGATTACATCTGACAAGATAATCATGACCAGTTTTGTTTGCTCTCACTACACATGCCTAGATAGCTCAGTTGGGAGAGCGTTAGACTGAAGATCTAAAGGTCCCTGGTTCGATCCCTGGTCTGGGCACTTTTTGACCCCCAACACCAAGACCACAGGTGGTGGGGAAATACCTGCACCAACACTTGAGTGTTATCTGTTACCTCGGGGGTGTAGCTCAGTGGTAGAGCATTCGACTGCAGATCGAGAGGTCCCTGGTTCAAATCCGGGCGCCCCCTGACACCTTTTAAAGATGTAATGGAGCTTCAAGCATAGATATATAAATTAAATCCGAGTGGAGAAAACAAGGAAAATTCTGTAGCCTCCAAAAGCAACAATATTACCTTAAAGGCTGTCGTCATCTCGCGGCCTGTGTAGAGTCTGGCGCCACAATATGTCATACTGACTCGGGTGCGAAGTAACATTTTTCCTTAATCACTTGTGTACGGGATACCCTCACCTCTCTGCTAAATACAATCGTCTGACGTTAACCAAACAAAATATTTTAAGAGGTGTCCCCCGAAGTGAGGGGATTAGGGGAGATAGTGTATTAACCAACATCTGTACTTCGCGTTGCATAAGATATAAGGAGGTAACATAAGAACAAACAAAGGTAGGACACTGCCGCATACTGGGCAGTCCCATTTACACCCAACCCCTATTGCTCATATATCCATCCAACCTATGTTTGAAGCTATCCAGCGTATTCGAGTTAATGATGATATTTGGTAACTTGTTCCATTCATCCACTGCTCTATTTTCAAACCAATGTTGACCTATTTCGCGCCTAAATCTAAATTTGTCTACTAATTTAGATCCATTGTTACGAGTTCCCTTCTGGTTGGACCAATAAACTAGCCCCTGGGCTGATTGGGGGCTAATGTGAACCTGTATTTGTTTTGACTTGGGAAAGATATGGACTTATGATCTTGACGTTTGACTTCTACATTTTTTCTGCACCACTTGACCTACTCCTCAAATTACCATCAACATTGTTTCCTCTTCTCAAATATTACTTTAAGATCAATACACTTGCTTCTCACCTTTAGTCCTGACCCCCCCCAACCCCTCCCGCCACACACACCAGTAAGCCTGTGTACATCCCATAACGTTAAGCACCTCGTGCACGAACACGAATGGCTATGTGAAGGTAGGAAAAGGTTATGGGGCCATGACATATGAGTTACCATGGGAAAGCTCATGACGTGTTACGAAGCTGCAATTCTCCTCTCGCCCACACATAGGTTACCCACTTGGAGTCAACTGTAGGCACAATCAACCCGCTCCAGCAGGGTTCATGTTTGCTGTTTACAAGGTGACCCCATACTGACAAAACAAAATCCTTGTTGATCTCAGTAGGATCAAGGAATCATTGTGGGTGCCAGAATTAGAGGGTTGCTCGTCTCAGCGAAACCAAGGTACCACATCTTACTGCTTTTTACAACTAGTTCAACAAAAAGAACCAAGGGAAGTGGGGGAGGCAAAGTCTGCTTATCACCGCGGAATCCAAATCTGCTGTGCTTAACGAGACTGGGAAGCCTTGTAGCTGCTTGTGGACGGCTGGGACGGGAGACAACGACAAGTTTGTGTATGTGTGAGTGTGCAGTTCGTAGGAAGTGTGTGTGTGTGTGTGTGTGCAGTAGGGAGGATGTATGTGTACATACATGCATATGCGAGTATGGTTTATGAAAAGACAATTTTCGATGTTTACACGAGTCTGTTTATGTTGCTAATTTTTATGTTGTTTACCACTTGAACAATAAACCCATCTTGACCTGACTTAAACTGCTGTCTTAATTTTCATTAAATATCTAAAACATTTATTTCCTAGGGGGCGCCCGGATTTGAACCAGGGACCTCTCGATCTGCAGTCGAATGCTCTACCACTGAGCTACACCCCCGAGGTAACAGATAACACTCAAGTGTTGGTGCAGGTGTTTCTCCACCACCTGTGGTCTTGGTGTTGGGGGTCAAAAAGTGCCCAGACCAGGGATCGAACCAGGGACCTTTAGATCTTCAGTCTAACGCTCTCCCAACTGAGCTATCTAGGCATATGTAGTAACACTACCACAGCCTGTCATTACGATCATGTCTGTTATCATGACCTGACCTCACCTATCACTGTGTGTGTGTCAACAAGGATACCACTTAAGGTGAACAAGCCCTCCGTCATGCCACAGTAATGATCTTGTGGTGATGTATTCGTTTACCAAGTTTAGTTCAGATAAAATAGAGATAACTAATGGTGGTACACGTGGCCGGAAGGTATACTGCACAAGCTGACGTCCCCGCGAGGCAGTAAACATTTCCTACTTTGTTTTACATTGAAATCTTTGTTGCCGTGTCAGCAGCTCTAGACGCTACTCGGCCACTCAACACATGGTCTGATGTTATGATACATTTATTTACGAGTTTATTTGTGGTTGATAATTTTTTCCCTTCCCTCTGGTGACGTCATCACCCACCAGTCTGATGCTTTTTGTGGCCACTTATATTTTAAGATAAATAATTAAAGGTGGTTTAGTTGGTGTAAAAATATGTTCATTAATATCTGACTTGAAACTTTTGGTCTTGTAATTAAAAAAAATTCTGAGGTTGTACTTTGACTGTGCCAGCAGCTCTATAGTTGACTGCCCGGGACAAAATAAATGTCACTTTTTTAAGGAAACAGTTATTCTGCACCGGCACAGCGATGTGCTGACTTCCTCATACTTCTTTTCACCCAACAAGTGGTTGTCAGTTTCGCTTTTCCTGAGCGTGACACCTTATTAGCCAGGGGGCGCCCGGATTTGAACCAGGGACCTCTCGATCTGCAGTCGAATGCTCTACCACTGAGCTACACCCCCGAGGTAACAGATAACACTCAGGTGTTGGTGCAGGTGTTTCCCCACCACCTGTGGTCTTGGTGTTGGGGGTCAAAAAGTGCCCAGACCAGGGATCGAACCAGGGACCTTTAGATCTTCAGTCTAACGCTCTCCCAACTGAGCTATCTAGGCATGTGTAGTGAGAGCAAACAACACTATTTTATAAGATAAACTGATTACATCTGACAAGATAATGATGACCAGTGTCGTTTGCTCTCACTTCGTATGCCTAGATAGCTCAGTTGGGAGAGCGTTAGACTGAAGATCTAAAGGTCCCTGGTTCGATCCCTGGTCTGGGCACTTTTTGACCCCCGGTGACCTCAACACCAAGACCACAGGTGGTGGGGAAACACCTGCACCAACACTTGAGTGCTATCTGTTACCTCGGGGGTGTAGCTCAGTGGTAGAGCATTCGACTGCAGATCGAGAGGTCCCTGGTTCAAATCCGGGCGCCCCCTAGGAAAGAAATGCTTTGAAACGTTTTATAAAAGTTAAGAGACTACCCGAACCTCCTTAATCAGTGTTGGTGTGTTTAATCTTCGGGTGAAATAAATTTCCTTGTCTAATCGTCACATGGTCGGAATTTAGAAAGACAAAGAGAAACAAATAAGACGTCCTAATAGTGTGGAATGTATACGGCCACAAGTTACACCACCGAAATATCACTCACTCACTCACCCACCCCTCCTCCACACCCACCAACCCCCACAGCCACTTACACCCACACAAACACACATGTTCCAAACCATGAGTTATATAAATGTTCCCCTAATTTACAAAGTTAATATATTATAAAAATAATAATAATAATAATAATAATAATAATAATAATAACAAAAATAATAATTAACGGTTTTTGAAAGAGCATAGCAGCCAGAAGGCTGAAAATATACAGTTACATAATTGGGGAATGGGTTTCGATTTACAAATAATATACAAGTAACATAAGTGACACAAATAAGATATATAAAAACTAGATGGGGGAAAAGCTCAAACTACACGGCATTTCAACATAGTGACAGTGCAAGAAGTAGGATTGACTGGGAGTGAATACACTGGTTTATTACAAGTTATTGATAATTTTTACAATGGTTGGGACTGGGCTGTTCTTATAGCGACCAGTCCGTGCACGTATGGGCTGGATGCGGTTGTGGTGTCGAACAGCAATTCTCGGACTAGGGATCTCAGGTGGTAGTAGGAGCCGGTGTCGAGGATGGTGTAGAAGCTTCTTACCAAATTTGCAGATGAGGTCGTGGTGATGGTCAGTGAGAGTCGAAAGGGTCAGTGTGTTGAGCGCTTCTTGATATGTGGAGTAGGAAGGGGAGAGAATAATCTTGCATGCCCTCTTTTGCACTTTTTCTAGGTGTTTACGTTGTGTGGCATTTAGGGAGGAAGACCAGGTAGGGGAGGCATAGGTGAGCTTGGGAAGTATGAATGTTGTGTAAACACTGAGGAGCTCGGGTGCAGGAACACCGAGGGACTTGAGTCGGCGGAGGAGGTGGAGACGGAAACTGGAGGATTTGACAACTTCAGTGACGCGTGGTTTCCAATTTAGTTTGTCGTCTATGGTGACGCCGGGGAGCTTAATGGAATCTACAATCTGGAGTGTGTTGGGACCTTAAGTAATGAAAGGGGGTGGGAAAATGTCGGAGGAGAGGTTGATGTGCATAACCATGGTCTTGGTATGGTTGATGGTAACGTGGTTGTTGGTGGCCCAGCTTTGGAGACTGTTCAATAAATCCTGAAGGGCGGTATAGTCGGGAGCAGAATTGTTGACGCTGATCCCAACAACGAAGTCGTCGACATATTTCCCGCTACAGTGCCTCCGTAATCATTACTGTAATAATCTCAACTTCGAGCAAGTATTTAGTAATGTGGGTGTTACGAATATAGTTTATCAACCAACACAATGTGATTCTGTAAGATTATTATTATTATCATCATCATTGATGCGAAAGTCAGTTACAATGATGATGATGATGATGATGATGATGGTGTGTGTGTGTACCAGTAACAATACAAGCCAAGAGGACCATACTCGTCAAGGGAACCAACAAAGCGTGACAGACTTTACAAACCCTCCTTTTATACTAACTCATGATGCATATACGACTATATAACGACCACTTCACCAGAAATTACACAGAGTAGTCTGGAGTCGTACTTCAACGCATAATTCGTACCTCGCCAGTTCTCACACTATCACTCTTGAGAAGCTACAACTTTATCGTGAACTTGGGAAGATTCTAGCCAGCACAGCATCGCCATATGTTATTATTCCCAAGACAATTATTAAGAAATTTGTTTACGAGATTATCAACACACACACCACCATCACCTACAGTAGTATGTTTAACCCTCGACTTGGGTAAAATATTGTATACCTGGACGGATTTTGGGAGACATCAAACCATGACTTGTTAACCTCCTAATGTACAGGACACTGCTTCTATACAGACCATATTCAGTCACAATCACTAGTGGGCGCCTCGTCGTCCTCATATCCCGGAGTGATTATGGGAAAGCATTATACCCGGTGTTGCCCGGGTTTGTTTTTGACGCGATGAAGTTAACCCTTGCAGGGCTGACCACCTTAGAATTATAGGGGCGGCTCGTGCAGCATGTCCGTCTTTGTCCCAAATTAGGTCCACATGCATAAAATAACTAAGCAAAATACCAGCTCCCATGTTAGAAGCAGTGGTCGTGTACAAGATGCCCGCTTTAAGTGTGGGGAAACACCTGCACCAACACTTGAGTGTTATCTGTTACCTCGGGGGTGTAGCTCAGTGGTAGAGCATTTGACTGTAGATCGAGAGGTCCCTGGCTCAAACCGGGGCGCCCCTTGGTTAATACTTTAAATGATTATTGGAGATTCCAGGAGAAAAGTGTGTAAAGGATCGAGGGAGGACACCAGTGCTCTATATCCACTAACACGAAACACGATCAGGCAAAGCGAAACTGACAACTACTTGTTGGAGAAGAAAGCCAGTATGATTAAATCCGTACAACGCTGTGCCAGTGTAGAATTGTTATTTTTCCCTTAAAGACATAATTTGTTCCTTAGAGAGCTGCTGGCACAGTTTGAGTACAACCTCGGACTTTGTTTTATTTAGACGAGCTCAGAAGTTTTAAGTCAAATATTTTTTTAAGAAAAAAAAATCCTTTTAAAATTTCTATTAAGAATATAAGTTGCCACAAAAAGCATCAGACATTCCAATAGGCCGCTGATGACGTCACAAGAGGGAAGGACCCTGCCATTCACAAGACAACTGAAATATAAGAACATTTCTGATTTCAAACCGAGAAGAACATTTTAATGATTCATGTGAAAAACAAATACGAGTAATTTTAACAGTCCCTGGGCGGTGAGGCGGGTCTGTATACTCCCCATCAATGGGTCCAGCAGCCTCAGTTCTATCTCCATAACACGAGTTAACAGTATCATGTACCTTATCTTAACTAAACTTGTTAAGTGGATACATAACAATTCAATCTTAAATTATTTCAAATAATACAAATATTCTATCATCATTGTTCAGAGGTATGACCTTCCGCTCGTTGGCGTGGGCACTACAGAGGACTTGTCCGTCTTCAGTGGCTTCCTTAACACACAACAAGGAGAGTTGGATGTTAGCACAAGACAACATAATGACAGGCTGTTGTTGTATGACTACATATGCCTAGATAGCTCAGTTGGGAGAGCGTTAGACTGAAGATCTAAAGGTCCCTGGTTCGATCCCTGGTCTGGGCACTTTTTGACCCCCAACACCAAGAACACAGGTGATGGGGAAACACCTGCACCAACACTTGAGTGTTATCTGTTACCTCGGGGGTGTAGCTCAGTGGTAGAGCATTCGACTGCAGATCGAGAGGTCCCTGGTTCAAATCCGGGCGCCCCCTGGTTAATAAGGTGTCACGCTCAGGAAAAGCGAAACTGACAGCCACTTTTGGGGGGAAAAGAAGTATGAGGAAGTCAGTACATCGCTGTGCCGGTGCAGAATAACTGTTTCCTTAAAAAAGTGACATTGACTTTGTCCCGGGCAGTCAACTATAGAGCTGCTGGCACAGTCAAAGTACAACCTCAGATTTTTTTTATTAATACAAAAACAAAAATTTCAAGTCAGATATTAATGAACGTATTTTTACACCAACTAAACCACCTTTAATCATTTATCTTAAAATATAAGTTGCCACAAAAAGCATCAGACAGGTGGGTGATGACGTCATCGGAGGAAAGGAAAAAATTATCAACCACAAATAAACTCATAAATAAATGTATCATAACATCAGACCATGTGCTGAGTGGCCGAGTAGCGTCTAGAACTGCTGACACGGTAACAAAGACTTCAATGTGAAACAAAGTAGGAAATGTTAATTTACAGATGCCAATGCTCTAAGGTACGGTAGGCCAGTAGAAGATTTGCCCTCCCAATGCGTGTGTGGCTCTTCCTATGACGTCGATCACGCCATGGTGAGCAAGAAAGGGGGATTCATAGGCATGAGGCATGAGAAAGTAAGGGATCTCACAGCAAATATGTTGAAGGAAATCTGCCAGGATGTCATGGTAGAACCGACCCTCCTTCCATTGGACGGTGAGATTTTCCAACATAGGACTTCAAACACATCCAACGAAGCCCGTGTTGACGTCAGTGCTCGAGGATTCTGGACACGGGGACAGCTAGCCATCTTCGATATCAGGATTTTTTTGTTCCCATGGCCGCATGTCACCGTAACTTAGCTCTCGATGCTGCACACAAGAGGAACGAGAACGACAAGATACGGGCATACGGGGAGAGAATTCAGAACGTTGATCAAGGCAGCTTCACTCCTCTAGTGTTCACAACCTCTGGTGGGATGGGACCAAGTGCAAGATGCTTCTATGCCAGACTCGCGGAGGTGATATCCGAACAGAAGCAGCAGCCCAGAAGTTATGTTACAGCCTGGATGAGATGTCGACTGACCTTCTCTCTCCTTCGGTCGGCTTTGCTCTACCTCAGGGGAACGAGAGCATCGGCCCCAAAGCCGACAACAGTTGCAGATATTGACTATAAGGCTTCAATCACTGAATGCCGCATAGATCTGCAGCTCAACTAACTCAACACAGCTAGGATAGCTACTTATGTATTAGGATATTTAATATTACGGTAATAAAATGGTGGCGAAGGTATGGCTATTGGGGGAGACTGGAGGACATGAAGAAAAAAAAAAGTTTACTGCCTGGCGGGGACGTCAGCTTGTGCAGTATACCTTCCGGCCACGTGTACCAACATTAGCTATCTTTATTTTATCTGAACTAAACTTGGTAAACGAATACATCACCACAAGATCATTACTGTGGCATGACGGAGGACTTGTTCACCTTAAGTGGTATCCTTGTTGACACACACACAGTGATAGGTGAGGTCAGGTCATGATAACAGACATGATCGTAATGACAGGCTGTGGTAGTGTTACTACATATGCCTAGATAGCTCAGTTGGGAGAGCGTTAGACTGAAGATCTAAAGGTCCCTGGTTCGATCCCTGGTCTGGGCACTTTTTGACCCCCGGTGACCTAAACACCAAGACCACAAGGTGGTTGGGAAACACCTGCACCAACACTTGTGTGTTATCTGTTTCCTCGGGGGTGTAGCTCAGTGGTAGAGCATTCGACTGCAGATCGAGAGGTCCCTGGTTCAAATCCGGGCGCCCCCTAGGAAAGAAATGCTTTGAAACGTTTTATAAAAGTTAAGAGACTACCCGAACCTCCTTAATCAGTGTTGGTGTGTTTAATCTTCGGGTGAAATAAATTTCCTTGTCTAATCGTCACATGGTCGGAATTTAGAAAGACAAAGAGAAACAAATAAGACGTCCTAATAGTGTGGAATGTATACGGCCACAAGTTACACCACCGAAATATCACACACACACACACACACACACACACACACAGAGCCACCCACCCCCACACATCATGTTCCAAACCATGAGTAATATAAATGTTCAACTAATTTACAAAGTTAATATATTAAGTACCCGCTACAGTGCCTCCGTAATCATTACTGTAATAATCTCAACTTCCAGCAAGTATTTAGTAATGTGGGTGTTACGAATATAGTTTATCAATCAACACAATGTGAGTCTAAGATTATTATTATTATCATTGATGCGAAAGTCAGTTACAATGATGATGATGATGATGATGATGATGATGATGGTGTGTGTGTGTGTGTATCAGTAACAATAAAAGCCAAGAGGACCATACTCGTCAAGGGAACCAACAAAGCGTGACAGACTTTACAAACCCTCCTTTTATACTAACTCATGATGCATATACGACTATATAACGACCACTTCACCAGAAACTACACAGAGTAGTCTGGAGTCGTACTTCAACGCATAATTCGTACCTCGCCAGTTCTCACACTATCACTCTTGAGAAGCTACAACTTTATCGTGAACTTGGGAAGATTCTAGCCAGCACAGCATCGCCATCTGTTATTATTCCCAAGACAATTATTAAGAAATTTGTTTACGAGATTATCAACACACACACCACCATCACCTACAGTAGTATGTTTAACCCTCGACTTGGGTAAAATATTGTATACCTGGACGGATTTTGGGAGACATCAAACCATGACTTGTTAACCTCCTAATGTACAGGACACTGCTTCTATACAGACCATATTCAGTCACAATCACTAGTGGGCGCCTCGTCGTCCTCATATCCCGGAGTGATTATGGGAAAGCATTATACCCGGTGTTGCCCGGGTTTGTTTTTGACGCGATGAAGTTAACCCTTGCAGGGCTGACCACCTTAGAATTATAGGGGCGGCTCGTGCAGCATGTCCGTCTTTGTCCCAAATTAGGTCCACATGCATAAAATAACTAAGCAAAACACCAGCTCCCATGTTAGAAGCAGTGGTCGTGTACAAGATGCCCGCTTTAAGTGTGGGGAAACACCTGCACCAACACTTGAGTGTTATCTGTTACCTCGGGGGTGTAGCTCAGTGGTAGAGCATTTGACTGTAGATCGAGAGGTCCCTGGCTCAAACCGGGGCGCCCCTTGGTTAATACTTTAAATGATTATTGGAGATTCCAGGAGAAAAGTGTGTAAGGGATCGAGGGAGGACACCAGTGCTCTATATCCACTAACAGGAAACACACGATCAGGCAAAGCGAAACTGACAACTATTTGTTGGAGAAGAAAGCCAGTATGATTAAATCCGTACAACGCTGTGCCAGTGTAGAATTGTTATTTTTCCCTTAAAGACATAATTTGTTCCTTATAGAGCTGCTGGCACAGTTTGAGTACAACCTCGGACTTTGTTTTATTTAGACGAGCTCAGAAGTTTTAAGTCAAATATTTGAAGAAAAAAAAATCCTTTTAAAATTTCTATTAAGAATATAAGTTGCCACAAAAAGCATCAGACATTCCAATAGGCCGCTGATGACGTCACAAGAGGGAAGGACCCTGCCATTCACAAGACAACTGAAATATAAGAACATTTCTGATTTCAAACCGAGAAGAACATTTTAATGATTCATGTGAAAAACAAATACGAGTAATTTTAACAGTCCCTGGGCGGTGAGGCGGGTCTGTATACTCCCCATCAATGGGTCCAGCAGCCTCAGTTCTATCTCCATAACACGAGTTAACAGTATCATGTACCTTATCTTAACTAAACTTGTGAAGTGGATACATAACAATTCAATCTTAAATTATTTCAAATAATACTAATATTCTATCATCATTGTTCAGAGGTATGACCTTCCACTCGTTGGCGTGGGCACTACAGAGGACTTGTCCGTCTTCAGTGGCTTCCTTAACACACAACAAGGAGAGTTGGATGTTAGCACAAGACAACATAATGACAGGCTGTTGTTGTATGACTACATATGCCTAGATAGCTCAGTTGGGAGAGCGTTAGACTGAAGATCTAAAGGTCCCTGGTTCGATCCCTGGTCTGGGCACTTTTTGACCCCGGTGAACTCAACACCAAGAACACAGGTGATGGGGAAACACCCGCACCAACATTTGAGTGTTATCTGTTACCTCAGGGTGACACAGCTGCTTAGCCGATGAAAAAACTGCCCTACAGAGCTGCTGGCATTTTTTTTTTGGGGGGGGGGGGGGGAATCAGCCCACACGGGCACAGGTCACTGACCCACATCGGGGCCTGGGGGGACGAAAATATTATAATAATAATAATAATAATAATTCATAGTAAATCAAATTTATAATAAAAGATACAAAATTGAAAATTAAATAATAAATTAATAATGATAATAATAATAACACTGTAATAATAATAATAATAATAATAATAATAATAAAAATAAAAATATAGAAATGTAAATATGAAAAAAAGATCAAAAGTGAGAAACAATATATGTATGTTGTGTTGTCAATAGTAAGACAAACAATTGAGACCCTGCAATTGTGTATAAATAAGGCAGAAAGTCAGATGAGCAACCTGGGACTTGGTCACAAATTTCGTGATGCCATATAGCAGCAGGGTCTAGCATTAGACAACACATTATGCTTCCAATATCTTCCCAGGCGGTAGTACCTCCCTGTTTGATAGCTGCCTACTACCTACCTCAATATACTGTATAATTTATTAATTTAATCAAGGTTTCAATGAACATATTTTCACACAAAAGAACTCATGAAACATAAAACCACCTTTTCAATATTTGTTAATAATATAAGTTTCACTAAACTGCATCAGACATTTGGACAGACTGCTGATGACGTCACTAAAGGGAAGGAGAAATGATTATCAACCACAAATAAACTTATAATCGTGAGCCTGTGGCCGAGTAGCGTATAGAGCTGCTGACACAGTAACAAAGACTTCAATGTAAAACAAAGCAGAAATTTTTACTGCCTCGCAGTGACGTCTGCATATATACCTTCCGGTCATGTATACCACCATTAGTTGTCTGTACTCCATCTTAACTAACTTGGTAAATAGATACACCACCACAAGATCACTACTGTGGCACGACGGAGGACTTGTTTACCTTATGTGGCATCCTTGTTGACACACACACAGTGATAGGTGAGGTCAGGTCAAGATAACAGACATGATCCTCTTCCTCCTGACCAAATATCCCTCCTCCTCAGACAAGCCTGGCACTTGACTTATTAGGGACCTGCAACGTCTTACCATAACCAGATGTATTGTATCAGTAATCCCCCCCCCCCCCCCACACACACACTCATCCTGTCACTGTATTTAACTTGCCGATGAAATCAATGGCCCTTAAATGCATGAGTCGAGCAAGCATGAACTCTGCATGCTTTCCCGTCGGGCGCCATAAACGCTTTTTGCGCTTCGCCTTGCACAGGCTGCAAGGAGGTATCCAATGAACAGTCCCCCTCGCGAGGCAAATAGTTAAAAAAATTTCGTAATAATACGCTGTGGTAGTGTTACTACATATGCCTAGATAGCTCAGTTGGGAGAGCGTTAGACTGAAGATCTAAAGGTCCCTGGTTCGATCCCTGGTCTGGGCACTTTTTGACCCCCAACACCAAGACCACAGGTGGTGGGGAAACACCTGCACCAACACTTGAGTGTTATCTGTTACCTCGGGGGTGTAGCTCAGTGGTAGAGCATTCGACTGCAGATCGAGAGGTCCCTGGTTCAAATCCGGGCGCCCCCTGGTTAATAAGGTGTCACGCTCAGGAAAAGCGAAACTGACAACCACTTGTTGGGTGAAAAGAAGTATGAGGAAGTCAGTACATCGCTGTGCCGGTGCAGAATAACTGTTTCCTTAAAAAAGTGACATTTATTTTGTCCCGGGCAGTCAACTATAGAGCTGCTGGCACAGTCAAAGTACAACCTCAGAATTTGTTTTTAATACAAGACCAAAAGTTTCAAGTCAGATATTAATGAACGTATTTTTACACCAACTAAACCACCTTTAATTATTTATCTTAAAATATAAGTGGCCACAAAACGCATCAGACTGGTGGGTCATGACGTCACCGTAGGGAAGGAAAAAATTTATCAACCACAAATAAACTCATAAATAAATGTATCATAACATCAGACCATGTGCTGAGTGGCCGAGTAGCGTCTAGAACTGCTGACACGGTAACAAAGATTTCAATGTAAAACAAAGTAGGAAATGTTAATTTACAGATGCCAATGCTCTAAGGTACGGTAGGCCAGTAGAAGATTTGCCCTCCCAATGCGTGTGTGGCTCTTCCTATGACGTCGATCACGCCATGGTGAGCAAGAAAGGGGGCTTCATAGGCATGAGGCATGAGAAAGTAAGGGATCTCACAGCAAATATGTTGAAGGAAATCTGCCGGGATGTCAGGGTAGAACCGACTATATATTGACTATAAGGCTACAATCACTGAATGCCGCATAGATCTGCAGCTCAACTAACTCAACACAGCTAGGATAGCTACTTATGTATTAGGATATTTAATATTACGGTAATAAAATGGTGGCGAAGGTATGGCTATTGGGGGAGACTGGAGGACATGAAGAAAAAAAAAAAGTTTATTGCCTGGCGGGGACGTCAGCTTGTGCAGTATACCTTCCGGCCACGTGTACCACCATTAGTTATCTCTATTTTATCTGAACTAAACTTGGTAAACGAATACATCACCACAAGATCATTACTGTGGCATGACGGAGGGCTTGTTCACCTTAAGTGGTATCCTTGTTGACACACACACAGTGATAGGTGAGGTCAGGTCATGATAACAGACATGATCGTAATGACAGGCTGTGGTAGTGTTACTACATATGCCTAGATAGCTCAGTTGGGAGAGCGTTAGACTGAAGATCTAAAGGTCCCTGGTTCGATCCCTGGTCTGGGCACTTTTTGACCCGTGGTAACCTAAACACCAAGACCACAGGTGATGGGGAAACACCTGCACCAACACTTGAGGATTATCTGTTACCTCGGGGGTGTAGCTCAGTGGTAGAGCATTCGACTGCAGATCGAGAGGTCCCTGGTTCAAATCCGGGCGCCCCCTGGTTTATACTTTAATAATTTAATGTGAGGTCTAGTGAAAATATACGTCAGGTCCGAGGGAGACGAATGAGAATGTTGAAGTTATTACGAACAACAATAATTATGGGGCTTCTTAACAAGTAGAGATGCTCCCAGCTAGAGTGGTGAGGGTTTTGCACTTTTTAATGATATTACTGACACGTAATACTGCTACTGATTCATAGCCAAGTGTGTGTGGACAATAAGTGGCCTTGATGATGATGATTTACAATAAAGGAAAGGAACAAAAATGACTACATATATTACCTTTGGGGAAATAATTGTTACAAGGCATCATTCCAGAGGTATCAGTGTGAAATATGGAGGGTGATGTGATACTTAGTGAGTCACCACACACATATGGCTGCCCTCAGGTGTGTACCCAAGAAAAGGTGAGGCGAGGCAAAAGGAATGATCCCCATCCCTTCACACCCACCTCTCGTGGATTACCAAGTGGAGAAAAACTTTCCGAATGTTGGCTCTGTGATATCCGCTTAAGGAGCTCATTAGCGCACACCTACGTCGACGACAGACCTCAGTGAGCACTTTACTATTATCTGTTCTGTGTATTAGTTAACGACGTGTGATTACCTGGGGCATCACGTAACAAATCCCATTCAAAAGAAACTCAACAGTACAATATATATGTTTAGAAGTACAAGTGTGAGATTTTAAGAGGAATCAGAAATTTTTAAGAAAAAAAAAACTCATTTATATACCAACTCCTTTCTGACATACCCCATATCAAATAAAAAGTTCATAGGTCAAACGTAATTCAAAATCATTCATTAAACAAATAAAATCAGACGATATGTACAGTTGGGGTTAAAGGTTCACTCCCTCCCAAACTGAAGCAGCATCAGCCCCCAAACGAGATACTGTACAGCACACCCGCACCCAGATGAGTCATGGGAGGTTTCGAGACTCATTCCTTTGACTCAGTTCCTACGTGAATGTACAGTAGGAAAGTTTAGTTAGTATTTCTCACATAGATTCCACCATACAGCAACATCTGGTATATGCTGTCTCACTAGTGGGTTTGGTCAAAACAAAATTAATAAACATGAGAAACGATTTTGGTGAGGCGATACAGGTGGGTAATATAAGAACAACTAAAGTTTAGCAAGTCAGTGATCAAGATTGCATGTCTAGGTTAGTTTTGTGTATGTGAATTAAAAATCAACTAAAAACGGTTGGTATTATGTGAAGAAAACTCAGCTGTGGAGACGTGTGATGCCCCAGGAAGATTAAATTCAACACCACACAAAACAAATTACAGGTAAAGGTACAGGTATAAGTTGCCATTGGTGTTTTGTTAACCAGCTAAGCATCCTCATATCCCTTCCTCTGAGCTGATGTCCGTATTATTCCTCTAAGATAAACTAAAAGCTTTAGAACTCCCTAGGGGGCGCCCGGATTTGAACCAGGGACCTCTCGATCTGCAGTCGAATGCTCTACCACTGAGCTACACCCCCGACGTAACAAATAACACTCAAGTGTTGGTGCAGGTGTTTCCCCACCACCTGTGGTTTTGGTGTTGAGGTCACCGGGGGTAAAAAAAAAAGTGCCCAGACCAGGGATCGAACCAGGGACCTTTAGATCTTCAGTCTAACGCTCTCCCAACTGAGCTATCTAGGCATATGTAGAAGAAGGGTACCGGTAGGTTATGTTGGAACAGGTTAGATTAGGTTAGTTTTGGTTACATTAGGTTAGGCCAAATTAAGTTGCTAGATTGTGTTAAATTAAGTTAATTAGATGAGGTTTAAACAGTTTAGGTTAGGCTAGATTAAGGTTAGGGTGGTGAATCTCCAGGTGAAAAAAGCTGGGATGACTAATCTTAAGGTAAAAAAAAGCTGGGGTGACTAATCTTCAGGTAAAAAAAGCTGGGGTGACTAATCTCCAGGTGAAAAAAAAAAACTGGGGTGACTAATCTTCAGGTGAAAGAAAGCTGGGGTGACTAATCTTCAGGTGAAAAAAAAAACTGGGGTGACTAATCTTCAGGTGATGCCAGAGCTTTTATGCCACGTCTTCCTGATATACTTACGTAACACAACATTACTGAGGAAAACACAGCTGACCACCTGGTTTATAACACACACACGGAGAATGGCTCTTAGTTATTAAAAGACAAAAAAATACCGTGCTGTTATATTTGTGTTAAAAAAGTGTGCGTGTACAGTATGTAGGTATGTACTTGTGTGCGTGTAAGTAGATATGTATGCGTTTGTATTTGTGAGCGTGTATGTAGGTTTGCGAGTGCGTGTATATAGGTATGTATGTGTGTATGTAGATTTGTGTGTGCGTGTATATAGGTATGTATGTATGAGTTTGTGTGTGTGTGAAACAGATAACGGCAGTACCACTTGTTAACTTGCCACATCCGCCCCCTTGATAAACCCGCCGCTCACGTCAGGTTCCTCCCCCTAGTGAGCCGTACCCAGGACAACACCACAAACCGCTACGAAACACACCACACAAACACTTACACCACACCTACTACCCACGGGGGTGTAGCTCAGTGGTAGAGCATTCGACTGCAGATCGAGAGGTCCCTGGTTCAATCCCGGGCGCCCCCTGATGAGATGTTTTTACTTTCGTTTTTTTCTTTTGTCATCACCAGTTAGGAGGATTTGGTTGAGAATATTGACTATAACTCTTGTAAAGGGAGTTAGAAAAGGGGCGAAAGGATTTTGTTCCCGGAAAAGCCGACATTAAATTTTTGTAACTCAGGACTTTAAACGGACGCTTTTTTTAACACACACACACACACACACACACACACACACACACACACACACACACACGCACGCACGCACGCACGCACGCACACACACATACATACATACTTACGCACGCACACATAAACACACACTCACTCGTTGAAACTCCATTTCTCAGTTATACAAAGGCATTCACAAGTACAGGAATGTTGGCACAGTTGTTCACACACCTTGCTATAAATGGGTAGGCGTCAGCTGTGACCTGACACCAGACACATAACACTACTCTTTCTCTCTCGACACCTGACACTACTCTTTGTGGCTGAATAAAAGGCCAGGTGTCACATCAATGATATTTACCTGGCCTTAAAAACTCCAGTAACTTCCCACTCTTAAGCCTAGCATATAATAATAATAATAATAATAATAATAATAATAATAATAATAATAATAATAATAATCACTACCGCTATTACTACTACTACCCGGTACTACTACTATTAAGAAGATGAAGAAGAACACGAAGAACCTGCAACAAATTACTACTAAAAATAACATGACACCCAAGTACGCATGAAGTAACTACCGTGAGTCAGGCTCAGGATTCTCAAACACCCGGACATATACAGTACAGTCACCGTAAACAAGCCAACACACACTACTAGCTAAGGCAGAAACTAAGTAATAATATAATCATTTTGTCTTTAAAACTCTTCTATGAACCAGATAGATACGCGTTTCTTACCTGACTATTTTTTTTAATATTTTCCCGGGCCACTAAAAGTTTGTGCAGTTGATAAGTTTCTCAAAGTGGTGAAAGCAAGCGTTCTTGAATCTACCTTGCAACAGGTAAGCCAGCACTCCAAGGCCTGACACACACACACACAATAGTATCCCGCCGTGTGCTTTAATGCTCCTGGTCGACTCGCCCTCTACCCTTTCCACACTAAGAACTTCCAGGCAAATGGAATAACACCCCGAATAGGATTTTTTTTAATAGCGAGAAACACGTTATTCAGCACAACATTCCCGCGAAGATAAAAGTGCTATTCTAAACTTCATCCTTTCATTCAATATTCCCGGGAGAGCTGTTTGGTGTAGAGCAACAGGTGGCCAACGCAACATGAACAAAGCAGAGACGGCTATTGTAAACACTCGTAAATATTCACCGATAATGTAATTTTTAGTATGTTGTGAGTTTATAAAAGAGACACAGCAAGATAATCCCCTAGCATTAGTACCTCGGTGTAACAAGAACACCTCCAGCAGAAATAAGCCTTCAGTTTAAACACTTTTTGTGTTATTCTTTGATTAAATACTGTTTATCGCGGTTTCCATATATGCACTGTCTATGAACAAGTTGAGTCAATGTAAATCTGTAACGTAACATTTTATTGAATAAATATTTAATCGGCTAATACACCTGGTGGCCCATTGGAAACGTGTGACCTTGACAGATTTAAAGTTCTACGCTCAAACAATATGCTGTATGTTCCTGTCATCTATATATCTGAACTTATTTTACGAAGTTAAAGTTTACGGACAAAGGAACACTCATAACCTTGTACTGAATGACTTTGCGTTAAACGGGAATAAAAAATGTACCGTAGTTTATAAAGAGTGAGAGTGTAGAGAATTGTTTCACCACACTAAAGAGTAACTGTACTGGAAATTATCGTACATCCTCGACACACGGACAGTTTCAAGCAAGAAGGATGTAAACAATGGCAGTAATCCTCCCAACACCTGACACTTCTCTCATGTCTAGACCCCGGTGTAACAGATCAACTTATACCCTCGAGTATAAACAGGCCCTGTAGGTGACACCAGAGGTTGTATTCTAGCCTCAAGGTGGTATCTGGCTTAAGGCAGTTTATACCCGGATAATAAAATAGTCCAAACCAGAATATATCCAGGTATAAACTGGCGAAGGTGTAATAAAGTCTGGGACCGTCTGGTGCAGTGGGGCGTGGGCTCTCCCGTCCCGTCCCCTGGTGACGTAAACACCAGACCACGGTTGGTGGGGAAACACCTTCTACCAACACTTGTTACCTCGGGGGTGTAGCTCAGTGGTAGAGCATTCGACTGCAGATCGAGAGGTCCCTGGTTCAAACCCGGGCGCCCCCTGACATACACTTTTATTTAAATACTTTTTTTATTGTTACTTTTAAGAGTTTATGAATTATGAGAGCTCCCACTACCATATATTGAGCTTGAAGAACAACAACTAAAATTGAAGCTACGAAACTCATGACTCCGTACCACTGACCCTCCTCCCCCTGTCAAACATACCCACATCAACACTTCTATCAAGCAGTACAACACATCACTATATGACCACTACTGGCGCCTCCACAGCTAATGTTTCTGTACATTCCTCAGAAAGTACAAAAAAAATCCACATTACAAATCATTTCAAAGCTGTGGTGGCTGGGCATCAGAGTGCTCGAGTACTTCACACATGAAATCTCTACATCAGTTACCACAAGAGCAGACGGACGAGCGAGGACCCCACTTTACATTCTGATTCACCAGTGGCAGAAAACAAATAGACAATACACACCCAAACAAAAAGACGGCCAGACACTCATGCGTTGATTTAATGTACACCAAAATTATGAAGAAACCTCACTCAGTAAAATCAACGAACAGTTTGTTAAATTGTAGATACTAAAATTTGGGGATATTAACACTTAAACTCTGTGCTATACTTGATTAAGACCATTTTATTTGCAGTTCCGGACACGCCCGAGGTACAACTTGCGACACTGAGAGCTACCGAGACCCCCCCCCCCTCTCATACGTTCCTCTAAATCCCAACCTCTATAAAATATCAGGATGAAGGTTGTAGAACAATACACCACCAGCCAAATTAGGTCAAATAAAAAATTAGGTCAAATAAGAATGATTAAAGGTGGATGACCAGAAAACTTAAACATGACATTGAATTGTAACAGGAATAAAGAAAGGAATTTATAAGAAATTAAAGGGAGGGGAGGATCAGCTCAGAAATAGGTATAATGAACTATCTAGGAATGTTAAGAAAAATGTAAGGAAAGCAAAGAGAGACTATGAAATCAAAATAGCAAGTGAATCCAAGGCGAATCCCAAGGAAGTTTTCCAGGTATATAGAACAAAAGTCATGGACAAAGTTGGGCCTTTAAAGACAGGGAGGGGAGAAGTGATAAATGGCAGTGAAGAAATAAGCAAAGCATTGAACAACTACTTATCAGTTTTCACAAGAAATTCGCGAGGAAATTCCAGAGGTGGAACTGATATTTAGGGGAAAGGAAAAAGAGAAATTAAAGAATATCACTATCAGAAAAGAGGATGTTCTTCAGAGGATAAATAAACTAAAGAAGACAAAATCCCCAGGGCCAGACGAAATTTTCCCTCGAGTCTTGAAAGAGTGTAGGGAACAGATTAGCGGACCCCTAGTAAATTTATTTACAAAATCATTAGACACCGGAGTTGTGCCAGACTTGTGGAAACCGGCAAATGTAGTACCCATATTCAAAAAGGGAGACAGAGCATCAGCGTCAAATTACCGGCCGATCAGTTTGACGTCAGTAGTGGGTAAATTTCTTGAATCAATTATAGCAAATAGCATCCGATCACATCTAGAGAAAAGCAAATTAATCTACGACTCTCAACATGGGTTTACAAAGGGAAAATCTTGTCTAACAAATCTGCTGACGTTTTATAGGAAAGTCTTCGAGGTAGTAGATAATGACGAAAATTACGATGTTATTTACTAAGACTTTAGCAAAGCATTTGACAGAGTACCACATCAGAGGCGTCTGAGAAAAATTAAGGCTCATGGTATCGAAGGGAAAGTTTTAAATTGGATAAAATCATGGCTCACCGATAGAACGCAGAGGGTCAGCGTAGATGGTGTTAAATCTGAGTGGGGCCGTGTAACCAGTGGGGTTCCCCAGGGGTCAGTACTAGGCCCACCCTTGATCATAATCTACATAAACGATCTAGGTACTGGGATCAGCAGTGACATAAGCAAGTTTGCAGATGATACCAAAATAGGGCGGCAGATTAATTCAGGGCAGGATGCAAATGCATTACAGGAGGATCTAAATAAACTGCAGGGGTGGTCTGAAAAATGGCAAATGAAATTCAACACCAGCAAGTGCAGCGTACTTAATATTGGAAGAACAAATACTGATGTATACAGCCTTAACATCAACCTAGAGAAGTCGACTTGTGAAAGAGACCTATGGGTACTTGTAAGCCCGGACTTACGGCCTAGAAAACAGGGCGTTAATGTTCGAAATAAGGCAAACAGAGTATTGGGTTTTATATCTAGAAGTGTAAGTAACAAGAGTGCAGAGGTCTTATTGCAACTATATCTTGCGCTAGTCAGGCCGCACCTCGATTATGCGGTTCAGTTCTGGTGCCCCTATTATAGAATGGATATAAATTCACTAGAGCCGGTGCAGCGAAGAATGACAAAAATGATTCCGGGACTTAGAAACCTTCCGTATCAGGATAGGTTAAAGAAACTTAACTTGCATTCCCTAGATAGACGAAGAGTGCGGGGAGATATGATAGAAGTATTTAAGTGGGTGAAAGGACTCAATAAAGGGGATATAGATAAAGTTCTTATAATATCCGAGAAGGATAGGACTCGGAGCAACGGATTTAAGTTGGATAAGTTTAGGTTTAGGAGGGAGATAGGAAGAAACTGGTTCACAAATAGGGTGGTGAACGAGTGGAACACGCTTAGCAACTTTGTAGTAGTGCTGGAACTCCGGAAAGTTTCAAAAGGAGGCTAGATAGATTCATGGATGATAGAGTGGTAGTAACTCTCGACAGGAGCTGCCATGCACAGGCCAACCGGCCTATTGCACTCCTTATTTTCTTATGTTCTTAACCATCCGAGGAAACACTACCGTACACCGTCACGATCACAATGCGAAATGACCCGTTATAACACCGGCTTCCTTTAAACCATCTCTTAAAAACATCGACTATCTATATATTAAAATGTTTGTAACACCCCCTAATTGGTATTACAGTAAGCATATTTTTACTATGTCATAACAACCATAACGACTTTATCTTGAATAAAATTGGCTTCTTTAACTTTGACGTAATTCAAGTTGTAGCTATTGCTTTCACTCATACTTCTCGTCTAGCTAAATAAATTATATTAATTTCAATTTCAACGCGCGCACTCAGACAGCAAACACATTAACTGCTAAAACGTATACATTACACAATAACGGAAATATACACTATGTACTTAGACGCGTTCGCGCACATACACACACGCAAAGTGTGAAGGACACACAATTTTATCTCTCTTTTTATTGCCTAGTACAGTATAACTTAGCCTGAAATTCTACAAATAATTCTTAGCAGAGAGCGTGTGTGGATGTGTGTGTGTGTGTGTTTGGCACAGTGAACATCAAACATGACAATAATAATCAAACAGCAGCGGACGCAAGATAAAGCCTTGTGGATCCTGGCATAATCCCAGACCCGAGCACTATGCGTCTCGCCAAGGTCAGCGGCACCAGGCAACGCCATAAAGAGAACACTTGTCCCTCCCTCTCCACCACGGGGGTGTAGCTCAGTGGTAGAGCATTCGACTGCAGATCGAGAGGTCCCTGGTTCAAACCCGGGCGCCCCCTGATGAGGGTTTCATCCTTTTTTTTTGGTGAAATTCGTTGGCACAGTTATACGTAAAGGCAGATTATAGCGATGTAAAATATGAATCTGAAAAGAAAACTATCACTTGTGGAACCTCTGTTACCTGTCGTGGAGTGTTAACTACCTCCTAAGTTAGCTACATGTAACTTATAAAATATTTCTAATAAGCAGCAGTTGATTATTACAATAATAGAAGACGAGACCATTAATGGGACAGTGTTAGTGACTCGGCCAAGATGGCATCACTGGCCTCCTCCCTCACCCCGCTTTAGTCCACACACAAAGTCCTCACAAAAATAAATGTTAACAAAGGAATGTAAAGACGTATATAATAAAAGAAAAAAAAAACGTGAAAAATATTCCATGAGATTTGTTTGGGTGACAGGATTTCTGTCTTCCTATCTTTGTTGTTACACCGGATTGTGATGATCACCCAGCAATGACAAGATGACGGTAATGTTTCAATTAGGAGCGTTGAACATAATCTGCGTCATGCGTATAATTATGCATAGGTATTTCAGGATCTTGCGTAGGCCAAGGAGTAACCCGCTAACTGCTGAATACAAAGAGTCAAGGGATCACCACCTGTCTGGCCACTTATATCCCAACAGTTAAGGCTTGATTGGTTGAAAACGTAATGATGTAAATAATAATTCAGTAATTTAATATACAGCTTTTACCAGGAAATGGTTCCGGTGTCGTAAGAGAAAACCTGTGATGTGTCATAATAATAATAATAATAATAATAATAATAATAATAATAATAATACCATCTTCCATATCGCAAAGTAGTTGGCCCTTGAGCTGAATAACCCAGAAATTATAAGGCTATATTCTTATTTCTCTTCCCTAATTTGTTTTTATTATTATTATTATTTTTTTTTTTTTGGGGGGGGGGGGATAACCCAGCAAAGAATATAGTAATAAATTTAATGATACAATAAAAAGGTATATAACACCCATTAATAACAGTTCTAAGTTGGCGAAGAAATGTGTCAAGTTAATTAAGAGACGGACATAGCGCTGAGTTAGCGGAGTATAGACTAGTGGGTACACACATTCTCTTATAGCTTCTAGAACGAACCAAGTCATTCCTCCTACAGTTTTTCCACAAGGAGAACAAGATGTACCTCAGCCCCTAGTCTGTATCCGTCTAATGAGTCGCCCGCCACTAAACGATCGTCAAGAGTACCTGAATGGTGATTGGACATCGCCTTAACTGCTGATAGCCAATCAAGGGTGTCTCATTAAAGCACTTTAATGACCCGATTAACGTTATTTATACGAGAGAGAGAGAGAGAGAGAGAGAGAGAGAGAGTGTCAACCTAAACAAATGCTAAGATTCCTGTTTTTATAACGAATCTATTATAATAAAAGTTTAATATATTGTTAAAAACCAGAATGATAATATAAATCACTAACCATATAAACAAAAACAAAATATTTGCGTAGACGGATTTTAGTGTGGTCGTACAGCAAGCTTCGCACACTCCCTGCAGTGCACATCACGACGCTTTTCATATGTAATATATTTCGCACTGACGGCATACTCAGGTAGATAGTTCCAAATGTGAACAACAACGATTAACAATATTATCAATAATATCGCCCGAGTTCAACGGTAACAAGTAATTTCGTAACGATGACAATTATGGCAAACCAACTCAAAATACGTCCCATTTACCTTGACGACAGCATCCCACACTCACCCTCGGCCGAACACCATTGAGCAGAGAAACATGAAATTTACCTCCACTTCTGCAAATTTTCCTATGTTTCCTCAGTGTTGAAGGCCATAATGGTGCATATTGTCAGTTGAGGCTAAACAAAGTCCATGTGTTATATCTGTTCCTTCCTCGAGTGAGACAAACTTATTAAATGTAAAGCAAAACAAAAAAATTAAACGGCAGATTTTTTGGCCTATAAATATTCAATAACCTGACGTCACTCACTTTCACAAGGCTATCTACTTATAATTTTCCTTTAGATTTCTACACTCGTCCTGTTCCACGACCCACTCTTCCAGCCATCTCATTCTGTTCCATTTTACACAAATCTTGGAGGAGTAATCAAGTTAAACTGAAATTTATGCTGATAAAGTTAACTGCATCAAGGTGGGCAAATGAATGCAGTCGGATCTGAATTTGGTTCCTAATAAACTATCACTAATGCATTATTTTAATCAACTACCACTCTAATAGGCACCTTTTTCCCATACAAATATTTTGGTTAAACATTTAATGTGGTTAGTTATTGGCCAAGAAAGTTTTATTCCTTCCAAATTTGAGCTCAACCATACTGCCTAGCACGGCCCTAGCTTGTGGCCCAACTCCCGCAACCCACGTAAAATAAAAAATCCCAATCAGGAGTAACTACACTCCTCACTCATTACACAAATTCACGCTCCTTACATTTACGGACAGACAAAAGAGCAAAGGATGAATCATACACGGGAAACTGAACATGGCCACCTCTAGTGTACTGTACTTTGACTCACTTCCAGCATGGCGGCGGGACAGTCAGCATCAACGCGCTGCTCGTGAAAACAAATTACTAATCCTAACCTACCTAACCGTAATTAGGAGTTAGGAGTGGCTGGATCGTTCTGCCCATGTAGCTAACAAGCACTTCACTGACGAAGAGGATAAAGTTTGTATTTACTTGACCTTATTTAAGCAGTGGCCACTAAAATAAGAGAAACCACGCCGAGGGAAGAAGGCCAGTGTAGGATCGTTCCATTGTTCCTAATAATATCTCGAAAAGTGACATTTTTGAAGTCCATCTTGAATTGGTAAACTTCCATGGCTTTCCCGCCCTCTTAACTTTAAATTGGTCACCCGCTAAAAGGGCCGCGATACTTACCGGGTATCTTATCCCCACAACTCCTCTTACTGTTTACGATACATAACAACAGTAACGTGATATATTAACACCGAGGGCAATGGCTACTGTATAAACCACACATGATCTGTCTTACCTGTGCCTCCTCTTGTTAACCTGCTCAGCTCCTCTCCTCAAGGTTATTGGTTCCTACTAGCACCTGTTGAACACTTCCAGATGGATAATAATGTAATAAAGACGCCATTAAACATAATCTTGCTTAACTTTCTCACACACACACACTTCGAAAACTTCGCTCACGCCATAATAGTTTAGTGGTAATTGGTTGGATGGTTCTTTTCTCACAAGTAAAACAAAAAACATTTAAAAAAAATATCAGTTTGAATAAATTTAAGACATACAGATTATAAAAAGTAAATAATAAATATAAATTATAATAAAAGTGTTAATATTCTACAATAAACATATATACAGTATATTAAAAATTATTAAGAAACAAAGAAAGTGACGAGATGTACGATCATAGAAAACGGATACATTAAATATTAAAGGGGTAACTATAGCAATGCTACGTATACCCTTTACTTTTGTATAATTGTTACTTTACAATTGCCAGCGTGTGTACATAGCAAAGAGGATAAAGTAAAGTATTCATAATACTGTATACATATAATAGTGTTAACAGGGAGCATTTAAAAATACATGTAGTCTAATAGTGTCAGCATTATGTGAATATTATCTAAACCAAACTGCACTGTTAATTTGTTTCGTACCTAAAATACCATGAAATGATACATATTGGTCACATGATCATTCACAGGGCACAAACCTCAACCCCTCAGAGCAGCAGGTGAGTTGTATACAGTATTCACCAGTTCATTATAGAATTTATAGGATCAAAGACACACACTCAGACACAGTAAAGTTTATAGTATTAAGACTGGAGTTTTGTACATCTCAGAAAATGGTATTAGATAATTTTCTTAACTAGTGAATTAAATCACTAATTCCATGATGATCGTTATGCAACCTCTTGACATAATGAAGCTGTAAAGATAAACTATATCGAGACTTCTCAAATGGCTTCACAAAATGTATTGTGGCCGAAATATGAATGTCATGTGAGTGAGCGAGCCAGCTAGAAGACACAGTGGTACCTGGGCTGCCTGTTCTCACTGCGGGCGTCCTACCTGTACCTGTCATGACCAGGATATATATTTGTCTGCAGTGGGACAACTTTAATATATACAAAAGTAAGAACAAGAAGACTTTGGCTCCATTCCCTTCAAACTCAAAAACCTCCTGCATGGTGACGTCTCCAGTGTGTTAGGTTTATTTAATGGTATGTGTACATCAATACTGTATATTCAAGTGTATGTGTAAATGAATACTGGTATGTTGTATAAGTGTATGGCCTTCTAGGCTTGCTGTATGTATGTGTGTGTACATACATGCACAAACAAAGATGTATGCACACACGTTTAGCTTTCTGAACAGTCACACTTGGAATAAACTACAGTACCTACAAATTTAAAATGAAGGAAATGGTACCACTGTGTCATTTGAGTATATATTTGGCCCTTTATTTAAACTAAGCAACACTTAAGAGACATTTTATACAAATGGGAAGCAATAGGGCATTGTAGCTGGCGAGATCATAATACTTCTGTTCCTTACTCTGTTCAGTGCTGGCTGAGGTAAGCTCACTGTAACCGTCGTACAACACACTATAATTATGGGTGACACGACTTACACACGTAACTTTGTTCATTAATATTCTGAAAAAAATAAAAGGAGAAGATTTCTAGTAGGAACTTTTAAGTAAAGCTTACCTCACTTTATGACCCAGCTTGACCTTAGCTGCCCCACACAGGATATGGCACAAAGGTTGCTCAAGCAATTGTATCTATCCTACCAAAGGTTGAGGAGACTTACTGTAGTTTATATCTATTTCTCTAAAAATGATTTAAATTATTAGTAATTTATCTCTCCATTATGAAAACTGTCTAATTGTCAGTCCACAGGTTTATGTTAATAAGTTTTAAACAAAAGTAGTACAGTATTATAGAATGTGAAATACAGATATAGTGTTAAAATATGTTAATTTACATCAATTTTGAAGTATTACATATTTTATCATAAAAAATGTCTCAATTGCCATAAGAAGAATGTCCTCATACAGCATCTAATGATTTATGGAATTCTGTGGGATTAATATAGGGTGTATCTCCTGCTGGTCTTCCTGGTTAGATAGTCACTTTACTAGCCTACATATGGGAACGCTCTGAGCTACGTCAGCACTATATGTTACGTCATATCTTCTGTACAAAATATAAATGATTATAGGTATATAATGGGTTAGAAAAATTCGTCTTGAGATTCCTATGAAATATGAGATAGTTTGTATGAAATAATTTAATAGCACACAGAAACTAGAGAGGGACTTTGACGTGATGATTTACATGCAACAGAAGTGCAGTCATACTTTACAATAAAGCCTTTCATAAAATTATCATACAGTTCATAAAATTATTCATCTGAACTAAACTAAAATTTATCACTATGTACATCCTGAAACTTATTAATAATGGTTTATGAATATGTTTCAACACTAAGAGTTTAATTTCAAGAAGTTTCAAATGAAATTACAAGTTGATTCCATATGACTTACATTAGCTATGTAAACATTACACATATTTTGATATATGACACACATTGCATGCTGCAACGGATATTAAACACAACGGCTTATGAGGTAAGTAGTCGGGGCGATGGGTGTATATCTACTATGCTGATCTCAAGACTGTAGATAGCTACACATGCATTACGCCACTGAATCCATCTCCTAATGCAGACACTCAAATGCCAAGAATCTGTCAGATGAACACTCAGCTGAATGTCAATGCAGACTGTTAAGGCAACTACAGGAAAGCTCTGTTCCAGCACTGCATAACAGTTGCTTGACCATATCTACATTAGATTTTCAACATTCCAAACTTACTTTTAAAATGCAATTACATACTGATCCAGACTATCATGATACCACTGGTTCTAACTGTATATGCCATGTTACACATCTGTGATCCACAATGTTTATTACACAAGGATTGGGTCTCCACCGTCTTTACAACAGCACTTACACAAGTTTCTTTATTGAAGTCATTTTCCTTGTAGATAACACTATCTGAATCAGCTTGTTTCTATGTTACATATCAAACATTGAGATAATATAAATGTAAATTCACTGGTTTGGCTCATGGACATGGGGTACATAGGAGGTTAATTAATGAGTCTCTACATTTATCATATTCTTACAAAGCTTCTTTTTCAGTGCCTGGTTTCTAAACTTATATTCTAAAGTTATATTTCCCTGTTAACTCTTTCTTTCCTCCTGATGTATGTTGCCATTCTACTGTATTGATTATACTGTCCATCACTTTATCATTACTTTCTCACCACTGAAGTTGTAACTAATACAGTAATGTAATATTCTCTCTCTACTTATACAGTATTAAGCAGGAATTTTTCTCTACTGACAATTATTTCTCATCAGTATTCAAGCATCCTATCAATCTTTAATTGACTTCATCAGCTTTTCCTTCAGTAACATCGTCTACGACAGCGACATTTCCTGATGATTTCAATCTCTTTTTTGTAGGAAGTCCCATCATTACAAATAAGTCGAACTTGGCGCTGTTTTGTCCTGCGTGGCTTACAGCAGTGAGTGCCGCAAGTACCACTGCAAATGGCATTCTTGATGGGTCTCCTTGAACGACATCCATTCTCCACATAATACTCGGTAAATTGTTCTTTGCGGCAAGTTGGAGCTGAAAAGTACAAGTAAGAGAGAATTAGTAACGATTTAAAGTTACTTTTAAAATAAGAATTGGCACAAATATGTATTCAGTGCACTACTAATGAGTCAACTGATGAAGGGGCCATTAGTATTGTTGTGATCAACACAGGCAGTCACCCAGGCATAACACATCTACTGTATTCTCATCCAGGTATAAATAATCAATGGCATCTCTCTCCCTCTCACTATCCTAATCTCAATTCCTGAGTTGTTGTTAAAATGGTTTTAGCTTATGGCTGTGTTTATATCTTTTTTTACCGACACATACTCTATCACCAGTCACAGGGATCCTCTGTCAAGTGAGCTATACCATAGGGGCTGTGGCTTCAAACAGGGCATACCTCTTTGTTCTATAAGAAGGGATAACATGTGATAATACCTCCTGTCATGAGCCTCAGCTTGTTCATGACTGTTTAGTGATAAGTGTTGGTCTTGTGTTAATGTTTTCCATCAACTTATATTACAAGGTTCTGTATCTTATTAATACTGTTCTTCAAAATGTTCCTAAAGTATCATATGTACTGATAACCATTGGTGAGGACAGACTGTGTGCCATTTCTTCCAAAAAGATATACAGTATGTGAGTAAAAATTTAAGTTCATGGCAGTCAACTGGATCCTAACCCCACAAATGTATAGGCTATTTCAGCATTGTCTCAAAGCCATCAAAAGAATAACTTACCCTGATCACAGAACCTGCCAGACCATCCAGTTCGACAGCGACACTTGTAGTCCAGTCCATCATTCTTGCGCTTTGGCTTGCACCGTCCACGTCGACATTTATGATTTTCGCAGGGATCAATTCTTGCCATCTCCTCTTCTTCCTTGTGCTCCTCCTCCAGTACTGGTGGGTGTATCTGTAACACACATTCAATGTTGCCACTACAGAAAAAACTCTTTTATCTTGGCACACACACACACACACACCATAAAAAACAAGAACAAAAACAAAATACAGTATTAATATGTCCCTGACCTATACTGTCTTCCCCCTGTCAATATTTGCAAACTAGACACTGTACAGCATAGTCTGAATTTACGCGGTTTTTGTTTACGCATTTGGTCATTTACGCGGTTCCTTGCCAGAATGAAATGTTTTAATTACGCGGTAAATTTGGTCATTTACGCGGCGAGGTCCAGACAGCCGCGCCATTTTTAACTCACGCGGTCCATTCTTGACCATACGCGGGAAGCGGCGTGGTGAGTGGTGCGCATTAGGCCGCTCTTACGTTATCGCTGATGTCATATGACGTATCGGACTGTGATTGGGCCATGCATCCTTACCACCCACGCATTCCCTCCGCCGCTAGCTGTGATTGGTCTAATGTAACATGACGTGCCCTGCCACCAGAGGGTAGAAGTCGCTGACCTAGCCGGGCCAGTCTCATTGTTCTCAGTCCGCATATACAGTTCTCTCTTGTGCCCGCTATTCCCCTCACAATGGCTTCCGCTGGACCCCCACCACCTGAGAAAAACCTTGAATTACCTGGACCAAGCCATGATAATGTGAAGGAAATCATCGAGTTGGGGGAGAAAATTAAGCTCATCCTTGACAACGACCCAGACAAGCATCGGTATGAAGCATCTAATAACCATCTGACGAAAGTTATGGAGCCGTATATCCAGATCTATCTCGACAACATCAATACTAGTCGTCAATGTAGTATTGAGGACTTCCTCACCCGCAACCCACCACAACCACAGCCAGCCCAAGTCAGTGATAGTGATAGTGACAGTGAGGATATCGACTTTGAGAGGTTTGTCTGGGAGGCCCTGTAAACCTCTGAGAGTAGTGAAAGTGAAAGTGATTCACCGGAGTGCAACTAATGTGCCCTCTGCCTCGGAACCAGCCGCCATCCATGTGTGCCCAGCCAGCTTTTCTACTTACGGAAGTGTTAAAAAACCTAATATTATTGATATTTCTCTTAATTATTGTGTGTGCATACCATCATAAAATTAAGATGTTTTTTTACTACAATGTACGTATTGTGTCGGAAAAAGTGGGGTTTGGGGGTCGGCCCAGTCTCTATTTCAATTAATCCCATATGTTCTGTTATTTCGTCTACGCATTTCTCGTTTTACGCGGACCTCCATGGGTTCAATTGACCGCGTAAATGCAGGCTATACTGTACATACACGTGCCAGAAGTGCATCCCCAACTAGACACTCATAAAAGCTACATCTAATATGAAAATAAGGCAAACACCCAATTTAAACTTACTTAAAACATAATTTCCTATCAAAAAACTTAATTCCTCAGATGCTATCCATTAGATATGACCTTGGTCTTTGGTTAAATCTTTTACCAGAACTTTCTCAGCTTGATATAAGTCATCTTCCTCCACAGCCCATCCCATTACAATATCTGATTGGACAGACAGTAGTTTCTCCTGTTCTCTGCTAACTGACATGAAATAAAATAATGTGCCATGAAATTCCTCTTTATGATTGAGGGAACAAAAATTAATGACCTGTGAGATAGACCACTACTT
Source organism: Homarus gammarus (assembly GCA_958450375.1). Taxonomy (NCBI): domain Eukaryota; kingdom Metazoa; phylum Arthropoda; class Malacostraca; order Decapoda; family Nephropidae; genus Homarus; species Homarus gammarus. The sequence goes on along the minus strand of CAUDMG010002164.1, from coordinate 3,562,914 downwards.
AGTACCCTCAAGCAGTCTGTTATTATCCTAGTAGCTGTAATGTTTGGCAGCAGCATCACACTACCCAAACTCTTAGTCTCTTACAATGTTTTAAGAATTATTTAACAGATGTACATGGCTTTCAAATGGTTCGCTAAGCTGCATCTCCCCAATGAGAATAATCTTTTATTAATTACAATATAAACAAATTTTTTCATAAGTTACTCCATTGTATAAAATCCTCATGATTTAAACATCTTCATTAAAATGTTTCTTTCACTTTTATGAGATGATATCTTTCACAATTTTAATACAAATGAACCACAATACAGTAAATACTGTGTATGTATGTACTGTATGTTTTTTTTAAGTATGGCCCACGAGTAGAAATTATTTTAAAAAGTTCCCGTCTTACTGCATGCTTCTTGGACAATGGCTGACTCTGCCTGAGAGCATTCTATGGTGGTTTATATCACAGATCACGTGCGAGGACCCACAGGCCATAAATCGCTATATTCACCTGAACTTCATTAGTAAGAGTGTTGTTATGTTGGCAATTCACCTGAACTTCATTAGTAAGAGTGTTATTATGTTGGCATTCTTCCTCTTTAGGTCCAAGCTGTTTTGTGGTTGTTGACATGTGTTGGTCATTCCCATTGAGGCCTTGGTCCCTCACAGTCTCCTCACCCCCACAACCTGGTGCAACCTTATGTTGCTGTCCTGCCCCAAGGTCAGAGAGACGCCCGTTCATATACATCCGTTCCATACAACCTGCAGAGAAAAATACATCTTCAAATACTTGGTAGCATGATTAAATCAGCATTTGATAACTTGCACTAACTTCAAATGACAAAAAATTGCAGAATATGCATAGTACCTTACCAGAAAAATACGGTACAGTACTTAACTAGATATACTGTCAAACTGATCTCTTACCACTGAAACTACCAGTATCCTTTAGATGCCACCGTCTGCTTGCAGACTGCGCTACTTCCTTGGGAAGACCACCAATGTAAAGAGGAGAAGCGACCTGAAGGTATTCATTTAGCCCATCATTTATTATGGAGCGAGCGGTGCCACGATCTATGCGCATGGTGAAGTTCTGCTTAATAGTGAGCAGTTCAACTGTATGCCAATCTCCATCATTAACAACCTCATAACTGCAATGAAATGATGATATTAATATTATATTACTTTTCCCTATAATACAATAAAGTTAAAGGATTGTTGGCCATCTATAATGATCATCTCAACATTGGAGAATACAGATGAAATGGACAATGTTGCCTTTGCTTAACTTTATCTATTCTGTACTTAAAATTTTACCTACAGGTGAATTAAGAAGCACAGTCCCTTATTGAGAGGGAAAATAGATTAACCCAAATGTCATGAACGTGAACCTAGAAACAGTGAAGAGTAGGAAGTGTTCTACTGGAGGTGAAGGGAAATTAACACTGGAACACTGCAATCATATCTTAGGTTTTGTTAATAACTTACTAATATCCTCCTTCTCCAACATTCCACACCACATCACACTACATTTCTTCCCATTCTCCAATACCTTTAGCTTTACCTGTACTCCTATTTTCTGTACAGGTTGGATCAAGAGGTACAGAAACCTAACTGGATAATATAAAAACAGTGTAGCAGAATGGTATAATAAAGTTCCGTAAAAAGGAAAATCTGAAACAAACAAAAATACTCCGCACACAGTTGCTTATATCCTCAACTTGCCTATAAAACTAGTATACAGAGTGAGACTTTAGCCTCTGATTTATGTATAATTATTTTAAGATTATTTTCTTATTCGTAATGAACAATGTTACAATCAGAAAAACACTACATCCAGTACCTGAACATGTTTGACACTGGGTAGTTTCCAACGTCGTAAGATACTCTGATGCGACCCTTGAACAGCTCCACCGCAAGATGTGCCGACTCCCCTATGTAGAAGAGCACTCCGTCCTCCTGGTTAGTTCGGAAGTGGAGAGTCACGTTGGAGGATGGCCGGGTCTTTAGGGGCTCCAGAGCAAGGAAGGAGTCGTTGGCTCCGAAATGTACACGAGTCAAGTACTCACAGTGCTTTCCTACAGGGATATGGAACATAAGAGTAATAATAATAATAATAAAAGTTTATACAGTACTGCATTAACACATGATTCAACATTTCAAAACATTATTTAAAACAGCGGTTGTGCTATAGATCAGTTTTAAATGCAATAACATATTCAAAATTAACCCATTTGTGAAATATTTGTGAAATAATACCAATATATTCAGCCATAAATACTATATAGGGTATATTAATTCTATTAGTACCAAGATACCATAACTGTATTCAATCAAAAGCAGCTTTAATAAAGTTTTTACAATACCTATCCTAAAAATAACATGTCTAAAATATCTGATAACTTAAACAATTTGTCTTCTTTTTTCTCTGTGTGTTTCTGCAATAAATTCTGCCATCAAAATTTTCCCCAATACAAAGAAAATTTATGTTCTTTGCAATAATATAATCACACTTTATTCCAACTGAATTTTAGGTTCCTGTATATTGTACCTCCTAAAATACAGGTATAGTAATTATTAAGGGTTCTCAAATAAAACAAGACCCTGTATAATACTGTTCAACTTACCTGAAAAGCCTGGGGAACACTTGCACACATAGTCCTTTGAGTTTGCAGGTACAAAACAAATGCCATTCTGACAGTCATTTTGTTGACAGGGTGAAGTCTGAAGGAACACGGCCGGGCCCACTTCACAGAACTTTCCGGAATAGTCATTAATACACTTGCAGGTATATTCATTTTCTCCGTCTACGCACGATGCACCATGCTGTTGAAATGAACGATTAAATAACAACAGAAAATATGTGTGAATTATTATCAATCATAACCTGCAAAAACTCTACTTCAAAATATACTGTACTACTATCATTATATTATACAGTAACACTACAGTATTAAACATGTGTGGGATAAAACAGCAAACATCATACAGTACCTGGCACAGATGGTTTATGCAGTCATCAATATTCTCGGTACAGTTTTCACCGGTGTACCCAAGGGCACACTGACACTCATAGTGGGTGGAGTGGTCGATACAACTGGCACCATTTTTACAGGGATTAAACTCTTTGCTGCAGAAGGGGATCTTACGCTCACAGTAATCACCTGAAAGAAGATAAAGAGATTTTAATAAATTAAACGAAATTAGCTCAAATTAAACTACTTTTATGTCTAAACATGATATACATAACGGGTCAAAGACAGCTTAAAACCTTCACTTTGGGGACACCACACTTAGTAATTTATTTGGCTGATGCAAGACAATTTCATTCAGCGGAGAAGGGTCCCCATACACAGGGGGTTAAATGCAATCACATCTGAGTTTTATGAGCATCTAAAATGTTACATCAAGATTTATGTCAATAAAGAAACATAGTACAACATTTTCAGACATTCAGATGACATCAGATACATATTTCCCATTGAGGCCAAAAATTTAGAAAAATATTGTCATTTAAGAGAAAAATAAACACAGTAAACAGAAGTAAAAAGTATGGCATTATTTACCTGTATAACCTGGGTGACACTGACACCTGTACTCCTCCACCAGGTCAATACAGGTAGAGTTGTTCTCACACTTGTTCCCAGCACAGTCATCTATGTTAACCTCACACCGGTCACCCTCAAACCCAGGAGGACAGTGGCAGCTACAAGGAGTGAAAATAATTACAATGAATTCTAGTGTCTTTATATGTAATTAATGATTATTTCTGTACTTTATATTAACACTGCATCATTACCAACACTGGACAGACCAATCACCCAAATGGCTAGTAAACTGATAAGTGGTGAAATGGTGATAAAAATTACTTGGTAAACAGTCAGCCACACAATGTTAAACTCTGTACCACCCATCAATGATTTCTTATTTTGAATTAAAAGATGGAATTTCTATTTATTTTCCAGGGAAGGAGATACTGAAGAAAACCTTTATAACAGAACTTAAGCAAAAAATGATACAGTATAGTGTTTTGAAAGTCATTGATCAGCCATACTAAATAATTCCTGGAAATCACTACAGCACAGGAATTCTTCAAAGTTAAATGATTAACATAATGTAGCTGCATTTTTCTTACTCAGAGCATTGATGAATCTCAAACTATAAACAGGTTATTCAAATAATTTTTCTTAATATCCATCCCCCCAAAATCAGTCTCTCTTACTCTTTTAGAAAAAAATAAGTTACCTGAATCTACCAGCTTCCAAAATCTTGCAAGTGCCAAGGTTTCTGCAAGGGTTTCCATAACAAGCATCGATCTTGTACTGGCAGTTGGGTCCATAGTATGCTGGGGCACAAATGCATTCATAGCTGCGGTTAGCGAGTGGACGACAAGTCGCTCCGTTCTCACATGGGTGAGTATAGCACAGGTCACACTTGGCAAGCACCTAAGGGTAAAGTCTGATGCTTAAGGAATATGTTGAATAAAATATTTAAATATTCACTGAAACAAAATACCCTCTGAGTACAGTTACTGTAATGACAAAAAAAGTTTATCAGTTAAGAATTGCATTATCTATTTTTGCTGAATCCATCAGAGAATAGAATTAAAACTCTTTAATCTGTTTCTTGACTAACCTCATCTGGAACCTTTGGGACACACTTAAAAGCTTGAGTTGGTGTTGTAAGTACAAGTTTATCCCTCATGGACGGTGGTTCTGCACACCGAGCGATGCCTGGTTCTACAAAATCACTTTTCACCCAATCAGAGAACCAACCCAGCGAACAGTCACAAAACAGAGGATTTGCTCCCATGGCTCTGTAAGGAACAAGATGAAGTTATTAAAGTATACCGTCTTCAAGGTTCTTTTAAAATTAATACCTGTAATACAGTACAGTACAGGTATAGTAAACATCTTTTTATAGCACCATATTCTATCAAGATAATATAATTTAAAGACAAATAAAACTCTGAATGAGATAATCATACTTACATGTGAGTAATGAAGACAAGGTCACGGAATGCCCCATCAGGAATCATCGAAATATCATTCCCATGGAGAGATCTGAAGTGATTAAGGGTTGAATGTTGTCACTATAAATATCATCAGAATTACTACAGCATATTAAGCATGTTCTCACCTTCCTCCCCCGACATAGACCATTAAAGACCAAAAACTGTACTGTTCTGAAAACTTTCTTCTGTTCACTGTAGAAGAATTACAGATTTACATAATCAAAATCTATAACTAAGAAGCCCACTTTTCTTGCTCCAAATTGTCAACTACTGTACTGTCTTATACCTGTATCTTAATTCCACTATGATTTTCCTACTTTACACGCTCTCTGTTTACACCTCTATATACCTCTCCAGCGCCTCTCTTAATGCAGTCTTTTAAAAGGCACCACAACTCTTAAATTTTGGATGACCAGACAGTTGCTGGCTCTCTGACACTTCCCTATTAATACAGACTTAAGGCTTTACAGTTATACCCAGTTCATATTTCAAAGAAGAAAGAGAGGAGACTTAATCAAAGTGTCTCATTACTTAAATAGCAAGCTACTATACAGTATACTGAAGTACTGTATACTGTACTTAAGGAAAATCTGCATTGAAAAAACTTACAGAATTCGAAGTTTCCGCAGGCCAAACAGGGAGTCTCTCTGCATACACTGTAGTTTGTTGTAGCTCACAATACTATTAGGTCATCAGGGAGTAAAGATAAAGAGGTTAACCATTATTAGTACCATAAATATTTTAAGTAAACCCAACTTGTAAGTGTCCTATTTGTCAGCCTTGAACAAAATGATCGTATACATGAGAAATGGTCAAGTAATCTCTATAACTATTTAATGGGCGATCTTATTATACTGTACAGGACAACAGAAATTTTTGATAAGGCTTAAAAAATATAATCACACACATACTGAAGCATTAATTTGTCATGAAAGCAAAGAATATGAATGGCACGGTGGTGAGGCTAAGGACCAGTACTCACAGTGTGGAGAGCTGATTGAGGCTGGCAAATGTGTTGTTCTGCAGGACAGCAATCTGGTTGTTACTCAAGTCTCTGGTGGGAGAAGTAAGTTTAAAGTTCCATTATGGGGTCATGAGTATGTCGGCTCTTAACAACATATAGTAAGCTTGTTTAACCCCTTTGCTATGGGATGCCACTTTTAATACATTTTGGCTAAAGCAAGACGATTTTATTCAGCAGAGAGAGGACCTCGTACAGTGGTTAATGTGACTGATAAACAAAGATTTCTCTAAGAAGCATGAATGATTCTTCATATAAGGATAACTATATTAAACAAAGGCTTGAATAACAATACAAAGGGACTCACTCTCATCCAGTGTCCTCTAATGAATCAACAAAATATGCACAATAAATATCCAGAAGTACACGATAACTGCTACATCATTAGAAAAAGAAAAATGAAACACAACTTCACCAAACTTACAGTCTAGTAAGGGCTGTCAAATGTGCAAGTCTGTCAGCATCCAATTCAGTGATTTCATTTACATCCAAGTACCTGTACGGATGAATGAGGATGGTTAAGTTAAACAAGAATAAACAACAAAATCACATACAAATAACACTAACAAAATAATATCACTGTTATCCCTCATTGTGATTGATAATAACAGTGCCATTTTCTCTTCTATCCAATAACATGAATATTAAAGCATCAACTCAAACTACTTTACAGCTGAATCTATGGAGCCACAAGGAGAGTAATGAAGTTTTTCCTTCGGATGGCATAACTGTTTAATAAAAATCTTCATTACATAATACAGTACTGTAATAAAACACATACACAAAATCATCATTAATATTGCAATCTACAACTTAAATGTTTCTAAAATATATTTCTGGGGTATAGAAACATTTAGTTACCCATAAAGATCAATAAAAACATACAGTTCGGTGGCATGTGAGGGGATGCCCTTGGGAATCTCCCGTAGTCTTGCCCGGGAGCAGCGAACAACAGTGCCTTCACATCTACAGTCAGTGGGGCAACGTTCCTCGACCCCGAAGCAACCTGGCTCATCTCCTGGGGTGACAGGAATTATTTATATTTCTATGTTAAGAATATAATCATCGTGAAATAAATTGTAAATATAACACAAACTTATTAATGTATAAATATCCTCAAGGAAAATATAATAAAGTAAGGAATATATATCTAATAAATTATGAGGCATTTGTTTATTTTATTCATACAGCATGTATTCAAAACATACACTATACAGAACTAATGTATATATCAAACATATATACCACAAAATTTATCCCAAACAAAAATTTTCCACTAGGTAATTTATAACGGAGGCAATACAGAGGTACATACTTAGCTGGGACTCTGGTAGCAAGAAAGAAGATAAATACACAGTAGAATAGAAATAGTGATGGAAGGCAAATTTTGGTTGGCTTTAAAGATAGGAATAAAATTACTATTAAAACCAATTATCAGTATTAATATTGTATTATACTTTTTCATGTACCTCTTTATTTTGTTAAGGGAGTTATGGACACTAGTTTTATAAGTAAACAACTATATACACACAGGGATCCTTAAAACAAGCAGCTATGCAAACATGTGGGTAGTCTTTAATGAAGGATCTGTGTGTAGAGGAAGACGAGCACGAACTAACATGCAGAGAGAGTGAGAGTGAGAGACAGTAGATAGAGATAGATAGAGAGAGAGAGAGAGAGAGAGAGAGAGAGAGAGTAAAAATCGAGAGAGAACGAGAGAGATGCAACAATCAACAATGGGGTGGGGAGTAAACCACATGGTAGATTAGTTGATGGAGATAAGATAAAAAGTGAACCAATACAAATGTCAAACCAGGCAGAGATTTGGATGAACAGTGGAACCTCCGATCCAACCTAGCCAGAATAGATATACCCTTTGGATATAAGAGGAAGTACAATATGGGAGTAGCAATGGATATCATGTAACTGAGAGTACTATACTAAGGGGGTGAACAGACTACAATAAGTGGAAATGAGGAGATAGGGAAGTTAAAGGTGTAGAGGATTGAAGGATAATGAGGGTCTGCTGAAATGGACTGGATGCTAAGAGAGGATAGAATGACTGGTAAAACGAGGGAGAGAAGGAGAGAGAAACATTATGTAAGAGGAGGATAGATACCCAGGCAGAAGTGGAGTGTATGTATGATGAGATAGCAGGGTACTGATGATTACTGCTGGGTTATATGAAGCAAAAAGGATAAAGCAGATAGATAAACATGTGTGTGTGTGTGTGTTGTGGAAAGGGATTATCAGAGCAGAGCACATCTTTTACAGCACCTTGAAGGCGTGAACAAAAGGGATTGATAGGAGAGTTTGTGTTGTACAGTCACCCCAAAAAAGTCCTGTCGCCTCTCTTCTTGAACCATGAACCCCGAGATTCAGATTTGTGAACCCGAAGCAGTAGATTGATGCATTATTCTGTCCATAAAAGCTTCGGATTCATAAGTCTGAATCCCCGGGGTTCGTGCTTCTGGAGGAGAGGCCACAGGACTTTTGTGGATGACTGTAACCTGCACGACGTGGGAAAAGTTTATATGAGTACAAAAGTTCTATTCTGGTTTGGGTACAACAACCACTCAAGAACCATTCATCAAAGCCAAGTAATATCCTATACAGCCTTAAGCTAGAGGCATTACCTTCACATGCAAACTGTGAACTGGGAACCTCAGTAATGAGTATGTCCCGAAGGTGTGGGGGAGACTGGCACTTGGGCACACCTGTAGCGGCACTCTGGGACCGTAGCCACTCTGCCAGCCAACCCATGTGACAGTTACATCGTAGTGGGTTGCCCTCAAGGTTTCTGATATAAAAAGAAATAATTAATACTGTATTTATATAAACAGTGAATTATGAAGCAGAGCAGTGACATAAAATTCTGTCAAAGAATTCTTACTCAAATATCTAAGACTTACACTTAATAGTCAATAAAACTAATCACTTCCAGGAATCAACATTAATAGATGAAGTCTAATGTCATCAACTTTAAAGACGAATCACTGAAGAATTTTTTTACGTGGTCGGCAAAGTACTTACATCTCTGATAACGTAGAGAGCTGACTGAAGGCTCCAGGTGAGATACAAGTCACTTTGTTGTCTGCCAGTGAACTGTAATAGAAGTACCCGGTCATACCTATACACTGTGCATATACTGAATTAAAATCTATTACTCAACTGAAAATACAAGGACTGTGAGAGGAAATATCACTTCAAATATCATCACTGAGACTCGCTTATTGACATATGTACTAGAGAAGGAGGTATTTACAGTGCCCTCAGCTCTGGAAGTCCTTCAAACATCCGACTGTTGACTTCAGTGAGGTCGTTGTCGGAGAGATCACTGTAAGGAACACATACCCCTGCCATTACCACACAGTAGTTATTGTTTAACACCTGATACTACCCCCTGATACACCTAAGAGGAATATCTATTTAAAATATACACTTCTTGAGCTACAAATGACTAAACCTGTACTGTTATATCTAGAAAAGCAGCCAAGTACTGTACTGTATTACTGATGAGTTACATAGGAATAATTATAACTTTTTTACTCATTATATCTTTCAAATATTGTGTCTGTACCACCTGTATTATCTTTACCTTATACCAGATACAGTATAAGAAATTCACAAGATCCAAGACATCTAACCCAGTTCATGATCTAGTAACTAATATAGTCCAACTCAGTAACACTCAGTACAGGTGATAGAGTCAGCCACTCACAGCTCATGAAGTGACTGGATGCCTTGGAAGGAGCCCTGGGTGATGTGGCGCAGGTGGTTGTTGGAGAGGACCAGGCGACGCAGACGAGACAGCTGATGGAGCACCCCTGACCCACCTATCTCACGGATCTCATTATCAGACAACAGCCTAGAAGGAACACAAATTACATGTTAGAGAGGTACACAATGTAGGCTTGAAGAAAGGTATATGGTACAGGACCCCTCAAAATGCTTAACTATACTGTAATGTAAGCTTGAGTAAAGGTATATGATACAGGGCCAAAAGTGATTATTTAAGTGCATATATAAAGATACGGGAATAATCTTCTCAATGACAGAAAAAAGGAAAACAATATAAATTACTCATCAAGCTAAAGATGAGGTAAAACATGAGAACTAACAGGTCTGTGGTGTAGGGTGGAAGGGTGTCTGGGAGCTGGGTGAGGCCCCCTGCCGTACAGTCGACGGTGGTGCCCCGGCAGGTACACCCTCGTGGACACTCCTCCGCCGTCACACACTCCCCAGCATACAGTGACACTGTCCCGTCCGTGCCTGAGTGTGGATATGAGGTCAGTGATTATTTGATGACAATTATCGGTTGAGGATCATTTTTCAGCTGCTATCCCAAACACATTTACACTACAGTACATTAACTTTTACCTCACCTAATTACGTCACCTAATTATAAAGAGTTTAATACATGTACAGTACTGGAAAACAGGAAAACGTGAGTTAATGTTGAAAAATGACTTGTTATTCTAGCCTAAGTAAAGCCAGGTACTGCTTTATAGGTAAACCTGGCCATAAAGATTTGCAAATAACTCTAGCCGGCAGAACCTGACCTTATCTAATTTGATACTGTGGTACTTTAACTACTTATCATATTTAGTAAACATTTGTGTATTGTAGAAAGGTTCAAAACTGTATGTCCATTATATATACAAGAACTGTGGTCATTTCAAATTAATCCATATAATATAGAGTTGATTACAAAGAGTAGATACAGACACACTGATGGATGAAGCACCAGTACTGTATATCCCCTGGCCTGGTTGATAGTGAGAAGGCTAAGAACTCCACATTATCCCTGTCTTAAAAAATCTGCCCTACTTTTATTGAGTAACTAAAAACTGTGAAATACAATGGAAACACATATAGGGAGAGTCTGGTACTGGACAATGAACCCGAACAGGATTGTTGAACCTTCTCTGATATTTTAACTCAAAATCTTAATACATACAGTAGTGCTCCTGAACAGACTCTGAAATTATCACATACTAATTCTACTAAATATGGTTTTACTTGTTATTTTCCTATAACCCTGAAATACTTTACAAATACAAAATGTATTCATGAAAACTATACAATGAATTATATTACTAAATGATACAAAATATGTCAAGTGTTTAATACATGGGATGAATACTGCAAGATTGATTGAAAAAAAAAACTCACTTGTCATACAGAGTCAACAAGACACCTACATTTAAGTCGTTCATCTCTTAGGGCGTTTAGCTTCCGACGCTGGAGCCACCTCGGGTTCTCACAGCGGGCACCAGACGTCTCTATAGGGTGCAGCTCCAGGTAGTCTGACAGCCACTGGATGGTACAGTCACACACGAACGGGTTACGACCAAGGTGTCTGTAAAGTCAGGTAACACATTTATCATACATCAGTTACAAGTTATTAAACCTAGAATTTCATAGTTATTGTTATAATTAAGTATGATACAAGTAATCTTAAAATAACTACCCAGAGAAGAATTAAATTACATAATTCTTAATTGCTAATGAATTATTGTAATTACTCGCCTTGTTAAGCACTTAAATGACATTAATAAAATTATAACACCAACGCCAGCCACTGATAAAGAATAAATCTGTACTTAAATACTAAATTACTAAATATATTTCCTTTTATTGACCGAAGTAACAAACCTGACAGCTGACCCACAACAGAGTTCTCGTGATATTATACATTATTAATTTCTGAAGTTTTTAAAGGTTAACTCAATCAGTGCTAAATAAAACTCGGAATAAAATACAATATCGATAATTGAAATGGACGCATGATTGACTGTTGGGTATTGACTAACCAACAGGAATAAACAGTCAACAGAAGTACGCAAAGATAACACTAAATGGAATAAACAGTAAAATCGACAACAGAAAATAAATATGAATTAGCTCAATGGAATCAACAGTAGTAACTAAACCAGTAACAGAAATACGTGAATCTCTCTAAACATGATCCAAACAGAACCGTTTTACAAATAAGAATCTCATGTTAATTTTAATAGTAGTTGTGTTTGGGAATATTTGAAGTTATTTAAGGACAGTAATACATAATTTAATAAGTATTACTAACAACAGACCAGACCGCCATAACTGAGTACGGTAAATCATGGAGGACACTTAGAAACTGAAACCTCCATATAACGGACTTTTCTTTTCATATAGTCCGTTAAATAAAGGTTTCAATGTAAGACATCAAAAGATAACAACTAAATAAAAAATTAATGAAAAATAAATAAATAAAAATATATAATAAATACAATGAATGGAAAGAAATGAGGAGAAAATGAAAATAGAAATGCAATGAATAATTCGAGCATGAAGAGAGATACAAAAAATTAGGGAACAGAGAGAATAAAGATAAATAAAAAAAAAATAAATGTTGAAACTGAGTAAATGGGGTAAAGCAGATTAGAACAGTGTTTGAAGCGCTATGCAAATGGACTAAAAGAGAAGAGATTAGGCTTTAACTGGGCGAGGCTTGTTAACTCAAATCCACAATATAATTCCTATGTTAAACTTCTTTCCCAAACGCTGTCGTAAGAACGCAAACAACATGGAAATAACACCTAAAAAAGACGTCAAAATTATTATTGAGACTTTTTTTTTTAATTTAGTTTTTTATCCTTCAGTTTATGGGGGAAAAAATTGTTCTACGTAGCTTTGGGCATCAGAGACTTCAGACAACAGGGAAGGGGAAGTTAAGAGCCGACTCAACAGAAGCTGTCAGGTGGAACATTGACACGACTCGAATATACACAATCATTCAAATTCGGGGATCTGATTCAACTGCTGGTATGGCTGTGAGGGAGAGGGTGAGGGAGAGGGTGAGGGTGAGGGAGAGGGAGAGGGTGAGGGAGAGGGAGAAGGTGAGGTTGTGAGGGAGGGAGAGGAGGTTGAGAGAGAGAGGGGGAGGTTGAAGGAGAGGGCGATGAGGTTGAGTGAGGGAGAGGGTAGAGAGGCAGAGTGAGGGAGAGGAGGGTAAGTTTAACGGAGAGGGGGAGGAGGGTGAAATTGAGGGAGAGGGGGGTGTGAGGTTAAGGGGAAGGCTGAGTGAGGGAGAGGGTGTGAGACAGTGAGGGAGAAGGGGGTGAGACAAGAGACGGAGAAGGGTGTAAGACAGTGAGGGAGAAAGAGGAGAGAGGCTGGAACGGGTAGGTGTATACATAAGGGATAACGGGCTAGGTCTCAGGTCTGGCTGAACACAAGCATCCCCAACATAATAGCAAAGGGGAGAGCAGTGTCAACACAACCTCCTTTGTACCACCTTATAAACGTTTATGCACCACCAAAGGACGCGGGTTCGAATCCCAGCCATCAGTGTGGAGAGAGAATCTAATTATGCAAACCTAACTTAACCAATGATATATAAGTCCCACAACTAGAGTATTACCAAAGGTCATAAACGGACCAAAACTAATCAATTTTTCTGCCATATCAAAGGAACCAAACTCCATCATATATAACTGAAACTCTGATAATAATTAATTAATCAAACTCAATTTAAGTCACTCCTTTCTGTGCCAAAATTCACTAAAAATCTAACCATATCTGTTGAAGATATTGTATAAATGGTGTTAGGGACGGAGGGAAGACGAACGAATAACACGAGGCTACAAAATAAGACGAAAAGTTATGCAAAATAAGTAAACATAAACATTCACCTCTCTAAGGGTGTATTATAGAAATTACCTCTACATACAAGTCCATATATTTGAGAGACATTACCATAAACCTCACCTCAAGGAATAGCTAGTGAAATTTACATACACTTTACCTTACCACAACCTTCACTTCTCACCCTCCAGGCTCGCATTTACTACCTTACCTAGCAGAATCTTTCCTCTTTCCTATCCCATACATTTCTTTCATCCTTTCCTCCTCCTTCTTCTTCTTCTCTTTCTGTCTCTATACCATATTTTTTTCTTCTTCCCCCTTTCCACTTACAAACATCATCTTCTTCATCTCCTTTCCCAGTCTTTCCTCATCTCTTCCTTCCCATATACTTTCCTTTATTTCCTGCTTACTCATACCTTCCTTCGCCTTCTTCCTCTTCCATATATATCTTCCTTCACCCTTTCCTTCCCCCTCTCCTTCACTTCCTCCTTTCCTACATCTTCCAAACACCTCCTCCTTCTTCTGTCCCTCCTACCACGGTCACCTTCCTCTCTCCTCTTACCCATCACCTACTCCCCTAGATCAGGTGAGGGCAGGTAAACAAACAGGTGGGGAGGAACACCTGCGACGCGGGACACACCTTAATGAGGTCTTGATCCTACCCTCACCCCCTCCCCCTCTCTCACTCCCTCCCTCAACCCGATGGAGACCAAAGCACCGAGAGTAAACACGACCATGAATCTCTAAAAGTTTCCTGAAATCGAATTTTGTCCTTAATTTGAGAGAGAGAGAGAGAGAGAGAGAGAGAGAGAGAGAGAGAGAGAGAGAGAGAGAGAGAGAGAGAGAGATTCTAACTGGCTCAACTTATAGCAACACCATGACGTCAAAAATGAACTCGTGTCTTGTGTGTGTTTCCTTGAGTTTTATTCAGCTTAGGTAAAAAAATTACACATAAACAACCTGCTTTGAAACTGGACTAGACAGCAGTGGAAATTATAAAGTGATGTACAGATAAGAGAAGGTTTTAACCTCATCAACACACGAGGTAAAATACGTCTGTAAATCACCTGTGAAAATGTTCATAGACAAGAGCTCTCAATGCACTTAGTCCGGCATGAATAAATGGCTTACAAACGTGGAGCTTTGGCCACATGGAAAATAATGTCAGAGAATGGCGCAAGCACACCAGCTAATACTTTAAAGCGTTTACCAAAAGTTACCCCACGGTGAATATACATAAATAAAGCGCTTGTGATTTTCCAGGACAAATAATACGCACAGCAGTGCACGAATACGCAAGAATAATCCAGCCGTAAACAGCGTGAAAGCCAAGCGCGTCTAAATTTACAACCTGCCACGACCAAATCCTGTTTTAATGACCAACACCGACATTCATCAAGCTGCCTCTCCATAGTAATCCTATTTTAATTCCCACCGTGTGCTCGCTGGTCAGGGTAGTGTGAGTAGTGAACGGTGGGGCAAAAAGTGTGTGCCAGGCCGCAGCTACAACACAACCTTCCCGCCAAACTGTCACCAGATGACGGGAGAGAAAAAAAATATCGACTCATCAATAAAGAACAACGGTGGTGGGACGACAATAACACACCTGTGAACGTTAGACTGAGTTATTAATATTTAAGTTTTAGATCTAATATTTTATTTACTTTAGGTACCACTTTTTTTTAAATTAAAATATTACAGCAATAATTTACACAGTTGGCTCGTGTACATTTCTGAAGCTCATATTTATCCCGTTTTCATCTTGACAACAAACATATATTACAAAGCAGTGAATGTTTCTCTCTTTATATATTTTGATAAATTGTTGTTTTTTATTGACTTTTTTATCATCTGGTGACGTAAATCTTAGTACCGTGATGATAGTGACTTAATATATCGATGGCGTTAAATCCTTCCATTTTTAGTAGCGACACCTCCCCCCACCGCCGCTCAGTGACCAACATATTTATGATTATTGCACACGGTAAATGGCAGCGCATATATTCCAGTCAAGATGGTGTATCAGTGAGAGACGCCTCGACCACAGAGATCATTTATCCTCCAAGACAATGGTCCCAACTGTACTTGAATACTAACTTTGCAATTAGAATAATGATGTGCGGTGTCTTCCTGTGTGTGTGTGTGAGAGAGACGGTGGGGCAATTTGCTTTACAGGGCATCTATACCACCGCCACTAACTACCCACCACCTAACCACTACCACCACCACCACTAACTACCCGCCACTACCCTCCTTTTATACCACCGCCACTGGCTCCTCCCCCCCCCCCCCCTCTAAACCATAAACGCGGCCTAGGGAGAGACAAGACCATTCAGCCGTCATCCCGGACACAATATAACCCGGATGAATAGCACCTCCAGCTGGGCCCGCGATCTACGAGGGGAAGCGATCTGTCAACTTTTTAAAACTTGAGTATCTCTTCCCGGACCTCCCACCACCACCTCACGCTCCTTCTCTTGAGTATCTCTTCCCGGACCTCCCACCACCACCTCACGCTCCTCCTCCTCTTGAGTATCTCTTCCCGGACCTCCCACCACCACCTCCTCACGCTCCTCTCTTAGGGCTACAGTATATTGATGGTGGATGTCTGATCCTCACGCATGTCCTCCCGTACTAGCCTTTCCACCTACTCACCCCTCCACCTACCCACCCCTCCACAACACATTCCACCTCTCCCTCTCCTCCTATCATAAGACTCCTTCCATATTCATGAGCCTTAACGACACTGAGTCTAGTTGGCCAATTTTTCATCACCTGACGAGTACCTTAACCACGCAGCCACGGTCTCCCTGATCGATGAGGCTTCCGTTATATCAAGGGGCCGTTATATGTGAAATCTCCACTTAACGAACTATATAAAGATGAAAGTCCGTTATATAGAGGGTTCGTTATGTGTGAAACCTCCATCTAACGAATTATATATAGGTACTCATAAAACACGTACAGGTAAGAGAGACACGAGTACTCACAGGTGAACTCATTAAGTTCTCATAAGACACGTACAGGTAACAGAGACACGAGTACTCACTGGTGTACTCATTAAGTACTCATAACACATGTACAGGTAAGAGAGACACGAGTACTCACAGGTGTACTCATAACACACGTACAGGTAAGAGAGACACGAGTACTCACAGGTGTACTCATTAAGTACTCATAACACACGTACAGGTAAGAGAGACACGAGTACTCACAGGTGTACTCATTAAGTACTCATAACACACGTACAGGTAACAGAGACACGAATACTCACAGGTGTACTCATTAAGTACTCATAACACACGTACAGGTAACAGAGACACGAGTACTCACAGGTGTACTCATTAAGTATTCATAGCACACGTATAGGTGAGAGACAGGTGTACTCACAAGGTCTGGATGCTGCTCAGGGTGTCAAAGGTGCCGTTTTGGATCGTCTTAATGTTGTTGTCATACAGAGACCTGAAACAACAACAAGGACAACTTGTTATAAATAAACACAACCTCACATAACCCGCCACAACCCCTTATATAAACACAACCTCACATAACCCGCCACAACCCCTTATATAAACACAACCTCACATAACCCGCCACAACCCCTTATATAAACACAACCTCACATAACCTGCCACAACCCCTTATATAAACACAACCTCACATAACCCGCCACAACCCCTTATATAAACACAACCTCACATAACCCGCCACAACCCCTTATATAAACACAACTTCATATAACCCTCCACAACCTCACAACCTACAAACAACTTAGTATATTTTCCTCTTCTTCCTGACAGCACCGCCTCGAGTTGCCTCCTGTGAAGACATAATGTGGGGGTAGAGGGAGGGAGAGAGGGGGAAGGAGGGAGGGGAAGGAGGGGAGGGGAAGGGGGGGGGAGAGGGGAAGGGAAGGAGGGGGGAAGCAGGAAAAGGCCGTAACACAATTGTCTTGACAAATAACACAAATGGATCGCTAATGCGGGCGCCACCCCTCCAGCCCGTCACCTCCACAGAGGGGGTGGGGCACCTCCTCAACCTACCACCCTCCCTCTACCCCTCCAAGCTAACGCCAGGAAGGAGGAGGGGGGGGAGGGAGGGAAGAGAGGAAGGAAGAAGGGGAGAAGAGGGAATGGGGAGGGGGACAGAGGGGGAGGGGGAAGGCGGGGAAGATGGGGGAGAGGGGAAGAGGAGGTGAGAAGGAGGAAGGGATGAGGGAACAAGTGGAGGAAGAAGAATGAGAGAGAGAGAGAGGAGTAAGAAAGGTCGAGGGAGGGAGGGAGAGAAGACCAGGAGGGGAGAGGGGGCGGAAGGGGTAGGTGAGAGAAGGTCGACAAGGGAGGTGGAAAAGGGCGGGAGGTGAGGGAAGAGAGAAGGAATGGAAGCAGAAGGTGACTTAGAAGGAGGGAGGGAGGGAGGGAGGGGAGAGAGAGAGAGAGGGTGAGAAAAAGTTTGGAAAGGGCAGGAGGGAAAAAAAGGAGTTGGGGAAAGTAAGGGCAGGTGAGAGATGTCATGGAAGGAGGTAAAGTTAACGGAGGAAAGGGGAGAAAAGGGGAGGGAAGGGGAGGGGAGAAAAGGGGTGATAAATGGAAAGGAACCCACGAAGAATAAAGAGATATAGAAGATAAGACGATGATAAGAACTATGAAAAGGTGGTTAATGAGAGTAAATGACAAAAACTCACACAGGTAAAAAAATACCTTTACATCATTGACCAGGTGATCTTCAGGCCGAGAGTGTAATTAACCTACAGTTACCTAATTACTATTTTTGATGAGTTGAGGATGGATAGGAGAAGAGGAGAGGGGAAAGGGGGGAGGATAGGTGAAGGGAAACTGAAGAGGGAGGAAGGAGGAATGGCAGGGGGTAGAAGGAGAGGTGATAGGGAGAGTAAGGTAAGGTGATCAACACAGGTAAGGTGATCAACACAGGTAAGGTAATCAACACAGGTAAGGTAATCAACACAGGTAAGGTAATCAACGCAGGTAAGGTGATCAACACAGGTAAGGTGATCAACACAGGTAAGGTAATCAACACAGGTAAGGTAATCAACACAGGTAAGGTAATCAACACAGGTAAGGTGATCAACACAGGTAAGGTGATCAACACAGGTAAGGTAATCAACACAGGTAAGGTAATCAACACAGGTAAGGTGATCAACACAGGTAAGGTGATCAACACAGGTAAGGTGATCAACACAGGTAAGGTAATTAACACAGGTAAGGTAATCAACACAGGTAAGGTGATCAACACAGGTAAGGTGATCAACACAGGTAAGGTGATCAACACAGGTAAGGTAATCAACACAGGTAAGGTGATCAACACAGGTAAGGTGATCAACACAGGTAAGGTGATCAACACAGGTAAGGTAATCAACACAGGTAAGGTAATCAACACAGGTAAGGAGACTCACAGCAGGTTAAGGCTCCGCAGGTCGGTGAAGGCGTCCCTCCTCAAGCACGAGATCCTATTGGCGTTCAGCAGCCTGTAAGAACACCAATAACACCGTTAATTAAGGAGTAATGACTACACCTGGGAAAAGTTTACCTGTAATAGATGATGATGATGATGATAATAATAATAATAATAATAATAATAATCAGAATAACAATAACACACACACACACACACACACACACACACACACACACACACACACACACACACGTTTACCGGAGAGTGACTAAGGGAGAGCGAGGGGGGGCCAGATGAAAGCCGATACCTTAAATGTGATTAATCCCTTTATAGACGATAGCGCACGTCCTCGCTCTCGCTCTCGTAGTCGTCCTCGTTGCCAGCCCTCTACCCTTCCCTCCCTACCTCCATTCCTCACAACAACAACTACCACAACTACTACGATTACAGTCTCCCGCTAAACGATGCGTACAAGCCCTGGTCTCTCTCTCTCTCTCTCTCTCTCTCTCTCTCTCTCTCTCTCTCTCTCTCTGTTTAATTTGTCTTTCTCTGTCTCTCTATCAGTCTTTCTTTCTCTCTGCCTCTCTTTCTGTGTGTCTGTCTGTCTGTTCCAGCTGTTATCTCCAGCAATCCAAAATCAACAGATGAACGCTACTAATGAAGGGAGTTCACCTGTGGTCCACCTGGGGTCTACCTGGGGTCTACCTCCACACCTGTAATTAACGTCAGCCACTACATGAGTCAGGAGGGACCCATGACCACACACCCATCACCTGATCCACTTTCTCATGACGTGATCCACTCCCCCATCACCAGATCCACTCCCCCCATCACCAGATCCACTTCCCCATCACCAGATCCACTCCCCCATCATCAGATCCACTCCCCCCATCACCAGATCCACTCCCCCATCACCAGATCCACTCCCCCCATCACCAGATCCACTCCCCCATCACCAGATCCACTCCCCCCATCACCTGATCCACTTCCCCATCACGAGACCCAGCGCCCCGTCAGGAGATTCACACCCCTGATAACGCCTCACAGTGTCGCCCGACTGAGAGACTTACAATACCCGGGACCTGAGTTTAACAGAGATCCTTATCGCCTCCAATGACACGAGAACATTACACCTGAGAGACACACCTGAGACATACACCTGAGATACACACCTGAAAGATACAGCTGAGACCCCAAACCTAAGTCACACATCTGAGACACACACCTGAGACACACCTGAGACATACACCTGAGATACACACCTGAAAGATACAGCTGAGACCCCAAACCTAAGACACACATCTGAGACACACACCTGAGACACACACCTGAGATACTAATCAAGTTCCTCAATTCACAAAGGGTCGTATGTGTGAGTTTTTTCCCCTATTTTCCCTAACTGGTGGGGAGAAAAAGCGTCTAGTTACTGAAGAATGAGGATATGGCGGGGAATTTTGTCGTTTTTTTGTCCCTATCTGATTAGGATTTGAGAGATTAATTAATTATAATCTAGGTTCGTGGTTTAAATGTTATGTATGTATCTATATCATTCTGGATGGTAAGATTAAACACACACCCCCCCCTCAAAAAAAAAGTTAACCCCTCCCCAAAAAGTTAACCCCTCCCCAAAAAGTTAACCCCTCCCCAAAAAGTTAACCCCTCCCCAAAAAAGTTAACCCCTCCCCAAAAAAGTTAACCCCCCCCACAAAGAAAGATAAAAATAGTGATGTAGAATAAATTACGCAAATCATTTAATAACATAACGTACCTGTAATTATAATCATACCTGTACTGTTATTTATGAATTAACAGGTAAGAATGACAAGAAAATCGTCCATGGATATTTTTGTGGTGGTGGTGTGAGGTGAGGATG
This sequence comes from Homarus gammarus, assembly GCA_958450375.1. Classification (NCBI taxonomy): domain Eukaryota; kingdom Metazoa; phylum Arthropoda; class Malacostraca; order Decapoda; family Nephropidae; genus Homarus; species Homarus gammarus. The sequence goes on along the minus strand of CAUDMG010002164.1, from coordinate 3,541,971 downwards.
GCCACAGCACTTGGGGAAGGGGGGAAGGGGGTTGACTTTACCCTCCTTCCCCTCCCCCTTCTTCTTCCCCCTTCCCCTCCCCTGGCCAAGCTGAGGTCAAAGTCCTACCCCCCCCCTCCCCTCCCACTAGCCCTTAGTGTGTGTGTGTGTGTGTGTGTGTGTGTGTGTGTGTGTGTGTGTGTCGTGTGGAAAAAAGGGAGAAAAACGCGTGGGGAGAGAGAGAGAGAGAGAGAGAGAGAGAGAGAGAGAGAGAGAGAGAGAGAGAGAGAGAGAGAGAGAGAGAGAGGGGAGAGAGGGTGAAAGGCCACTCGGGAGGACACACAGGGAGACTAACTCGAACAATGGTGAGGTGAACTACGCCCTTGTTCTGCTTCACCTCCAGTTATGGCTCCCTGGAGTACTGGCAGGTGGAGTGGACGGGTGTATGTGGAGGAGGTGGAGTGGACGGGTGTATGTGGAGGAGGTGGAGTGGACGGGTGTATGTGGAGGAGGTGGAGTGGACGGGTGTATGTGGAGGAGGTGGAGTGGACGGGAGGAGGTGGAGGAGGTGGAGTGGACGGGTGTATGTGGAGGAGGTGGAGTGGACGGGTGTATGTGGAGGAGGTGGAGTGGACGGGTATATGTGGAGGAGGTGGAGTGGACGGGTGTATGTGGATGAGGTGGAGTGGACGGATATATGTAGAGAAGAAGAAGAAGAAGAAGAAGAAGAAGAAGAAGAAGAGGACGATTAAACATTAGAGCACACACACACACACACACACACACACACACACACACACACACACACCTGACAGAGTAATAGATATCTTTACGAGAGATAAATTTGACAAGTTTCTCTAAAAAAAAAAAAAAAAATTTACAAACCAATCAGTAATGTTTACCTTGGCCTGGGTAACTAATTAGCATCAGGTAAGCTTGGTCTTAAAATTAACTACAGGAGATGAAAGAATCCCAGGTGTCAACGTCAGGTAAATACTAATTAAAAATGACGACAGGTGTGAGGGAGAGAAATAGAGAGCAAATAACATTAAAAAAAGAGAGGGATTTTCTCTTCTCTATCATCAAGACAACAACAACACTAACAGTTATCATCACCAATGGTCCATAACTAACACGTGAGGTAATTAAGGAACCCCCCCCCCCCCACCACCACAAGGATGATTAAGCAATTGGGGGAGGGGAGGGGAGGGGAGGTAAGACAAGGATGTATATCTCCCCAACACAAGTCTTGGACCATCTTGTTGTGGGGCTTCATCCTCACCTACACCGAAGGGGCTGTACCGTGTGACCATCAGCCGGTGTATTAAACCTCTCCAACCCTCTCTCTCATCCCTCTCCCCTCTCTCTCACCCCTCTCCCCCCTCTACCCCACCCCTCTCACCCCTACCCCCTTCTCTCTCTCTCTCTCTCTCACCCCTACCCCCCTCTCTCTCTCTCTCTTATGATGCACTATAGAAGGATAACTGAGTTTTACTACGCCATGATAACGCTAACATTTTCATCTCAACGCTCCATGCTCCATAAACTATACTACCAACACGCTCACTGACGCTTGCATAACTATCTCAACGCCAACAGTTATGCTCCACGCTCCATAACTTCAACACGCTCACTGACGCTATCACATCTATTTCAACATTACCAAACATGCTCCACGCTCCATGAACCATACACCTCCATGCTCACTGACGCTACCTCACTCTCCTTCACACCCAACTAACTAACCACCAAACTCCACCTCAAGATAAACCAATCCCACCCCCCATGCTCCCCTCTTACAAAGGAGCATCATGAACTACGCTCACCATCATGCTCTAATAAGCTCCCAGCTGTTGCCACTAAGACTTGCCACACACACACACACAAAGTTTCACAACACTCATTACCACAACTCTTCTGCTGAGAGAGAGAGAGAGAGAGAGAGAGAGAGAGAGAGAGAGAGAGAGAGAGAGAGAGAGAGAGAGAGAGAGAGAGAGAGAGAGAGAGAGAGAGAGAGTACAACCATAAAACGTGAAAAAGTTCAAGCCCAACAAACACTGTGGAGACAAAAGGCGTCACACGATTTCTTCCCTCCCCCTCCAAAAGTTTCCACCATTATACCACTATTATACCACTATTATACCATTATTATACCATTATTATACCACCATTATACTAACTATAGCAATGAACAACACCTGGGTTAAAATTATACCACAAACTCAAGGTATTGTATAACTTACGAGAGAAGAGTCACTTGTACCACGTTAATGAAAAAGGTATTAATTTATCTTATGATTCTGTGATATACATGAACTATAGTGTCCCCAGCGCAGGTGTGTCAGGTGTGTCAGGTGTGTTTGGAGGTCTAAGCAAGTCATACGGATCATAGGTGTGTTATAAATGTGTGAAGGTAGAACAGGTGAGTAGAGATAGGACAGGTGTGTGAGTGAAAGAAGAACAGGTGTGTGAGTGAAAGAAGAACAGGTGTTTAATGAGGGTAGAACAGGTGTGTGAGGATATGTGAGAATGGGAGGTAGGGAGGCCAGGTGAGAACAGGTAGAGAGGGAGGCCAGGTGAGAGTGGGAGGTAGGGAGGTCAGGTGAGTGGGAGGGAGGGAGGCCAGGTGAGAGTGGGGGGTAGGGAGACCAGGTGAGGGCAAGTAGGGAGGGAGGCCAGGTGAGAGTGGGGGGTAGGGAGACCAGGTGAGGGCAAGTAGGGAGGGAGGCCAGGTGAGAGTGGGAGGTAGGGAGGTCAGGTGAGTGGGAGGGAGGGAGGCCAGGTGAGAGTGGGGGGTAGGAAGGCCAGGTGAGACCAGGTAGGGGGGAGGCCAGGTGAGAGTGGGGGGTAGGAAGGCCAGGTGAGAACAGGTAGGGGGGAGGCCAGGTGAGAGTGGGGGGTATGGAGGCCAGGTGAGGCCATCATCAGTATTCCCCGCCACCCTCCCCCTAACACACCGTGGACGCGTACAACACTCGGTCTATTCTTACTGAGCTTCCTGAAGAATCACCAAGACGATACATCACTGGCTTAAAGCGGCTTCAAATACATGGCTTTGTGTCACTGAGGACGGCAAATACCTGGCTTAAACTGGCTTGAAGTATATACGTCTTTCTACACTAAAGAAGGACATTAAACACGTGTTGCACAGGTGTGAAATTAACCCCCTTAAAAGCTGCGACAGGTGTTATTAATTGGTTAATTAAGAGTTATAGTATACAGGTTATACACCATGATAGATATACACAGGAGAGTTATACACCGTAACAATTATACAGTGACAGTTATACAACCCGGAATTAATATCGCTGGTCATTTACTATCAATCAAACACTAATGAGTTATTGCGAAGGGACAGTGATATCTACCCTCCCCTCTTCTGTCGTCCACCGTGGCCAGGTCGGGCTATATTGGTGGTAGTATGGCCAGATTGAGCCATAGTGGTGGTGGTGGGGCTAGGGGTGGGCTAGGAATGGGCCAAACAGCGTGGTGATAGTGGGTTTTGGTTTGGGTGGGCTAAGTCTGGATCTGAGTTAGCCTAGGCAGCATGATGGAGGTGGTGGGATAAAGTGAGCCACGGGGCGGGTTAGGGGTGGGCTAGAGGAGGGTTAGGGGTGGGTTAGGGGTGGGCTAGAGGTGGGCCAGTGGGCTGTGGTAAAGCTATAGGGAAGATATATATCGCGGGCATAAAAGTCAAAGCATTATCAGCGTCTTCAGCTCTCCCTTGTTTATGATTTTTATAAGGGCGCTAAACCTAGCCTAACCAAACCTAACCTAACCTAACATAACATAACCTAACCAAACATAACCTAACCAAACCAAATCTAACCAAACCTAACCAAACCAAACCTAACCTAACCAATTCTAACTTAACCTAACCTAACCTCAAAAGTTTAAATCATCTTCCCAGTAGCAGTAACATCAACAATAGTACCAGTAGTAGTAACATCAACAATAGTCCCAGTAGCAGTAACATCAACAATAGTTCCAGTAGCAGTAACATCAACAATAGTCCCAGTAGCAGTAACATCAACAATAGTCCCAGTAGCAGTAACATCAATAATAGTCCCAGTAGCAGTAACATCAACAATAGTTCCAGTAGCAGTAACATCAACAATAGTCCCAGTAGCAGTAACATCAACAATAGTCCCAGTAGCAGTAACATCAACAATAGTCCCAGTAGCAGTAACATCAACAATAGTCTCAGTAGCAGTAACATCAACAATAGTCCCAGTAGCAGTAACATCAACAATAGTCCCAGTAGCAGTAACATCAACAATAGTCCCAGTAGCAGTAACATCAACAATAGTCCCAGTAGCAGTAACATCAACAATAGTCCCAGTAGCAGTAACATCAACAATAGTCCCAGTAGCAGTAACATCAACAATAGTCCCAGTAGCAGTAACATCAACAATAGTCCCAGTGACAGTAACATCAACAATAGTCCCAGTAGCAGTAACATCAACAATAGTCCCAGTAGCAGTAACATCAA
>CAUDMG010002164.1:3502500-3532500 GCA_958450375.1 Homarus gammarus | reverse complement strand
TCTATGTAATTTCTGACAGCGGGAAATTAGTAACTAAGAAATGATTTATTTCTGGGCAATAATTCTCAGAAATGCAAAAGGTCGACAAAATCAATTGTCCAGAGTGTGTGTGTGTGTGTGTGTGTTACAGGGGGTATTAACCTATGATTACAAGACTACTGTTTAGGGACGTGTGTGTGTGTGTACCTGAGTTACCTGTAGGAGTATACTAGGCAGGTGTAGGCCAGAGAGAGAGAGAGAGAGAGAGAGAGAGAGAGAGAGAGAGAGAGAGAGAGTAATTAGTAGGTACAGGTAATGGTTCACGTTACCTGGCGACAAGAAGCAAGACCTAAGGTGTGACTACTTCCACACACACACACACACACACACACACACACACTTCAACCCCGAAAACGGACGAAAGGAGACGAAGTAAATGCGTCGTCAGTTGTGAATGAATAACAAGACAAAAAGTGGACGAAACTCAGGCTTAAGAAGACACACGCCAGCTACCATCATCACTACCAATTATCCAATCAGCGCCAGGCGAAGGGAAGGACCGTATTTCCGCCTGGCGTGACCTCCGGACTCCCCCCCCCCACCCAGCTCCTCTACACCAATCACAGTAGTCCTTCAGCTTGGGTTGTTTACAGTGAAGCCTCTATTTACCGGACTATATAGAGAAGAAAGTTCGTTATATCGAGGTGTCCGTTAGATGTGAAACTTCTATTTAACCTGATCCAATTCACTTGATATGGGGAAAGGGGGGAAGCGAACCCCCCCCCACCTACCTGTACACCCCTACCACTACCACCCCCCCTCACCTACCTGCACACCACTACCACCCCCCCTCACCTACCAGCACACCCCTACCACCCCCCTCACCTGCCTGCACACCACTACCACCCCCCTCACCTACCTGCACACCACTACCACCCCCTCACCTACCTGCACACCACTACCACCCCCTCACCTACCTGCACACCACTACCACCCCCCACCTCCCTCACCTACCTGCACACCACTACCACCACCCCCTCCCTCACCTACCTGCACACCACTACCACCCCCCACCTCCCTCACCTACCTGCACACCACTACCACCCCCTCCCTCACCTACCTGCACACCACTACCACCCCCCACCTCCCTCACCTACCTGCACACCACTACCACCCCCTCCCTCACCTACCTGCACACCACTACCACTATGCATAACCCACATGTTTGTCCCCAGCAGGAGTCACCATGTCACGCAAGTAAGGACCAGGGTACAACGAGGACCTCCACACACACACACACACACACACACACACCCTGCACGTGACTCTCTCAGGTATCATGTGACTCAACACCTGGGCTCGTTAAGGTGTGTTCCTCTGACCAGGTGTTGCAGGGTTAGGTTAGGGTAGTTTTATCTCCCAGCCTCTCAACACCCCACTAAGGTAATCCTGACAGGTAGTTTAGAAACACAATAACCTGATAGATGACGTGTGAAGGAGCCAAACTGTTAGAGGTTATCCAGTCGTAATTGAGGGGCGACACGCAACTACCCCTCCCTGAAGATCGAATCACAGAGGTGCATTGTTCATGAGGTGTTTCTCTCACTGTTCCTCACTACTCCCAAGACAATATGACGTTAGGAGTGAACCAGAGGACGTGGTTTACCTATGAACTGTACTTGTTAAACGTTGAGAAACAAGAGGATTATATTCTTAGTCATTTATAGAGTGGGCTATGATCTTCAACCCTCAGATACGAGAATGACATCTAGGGTGATTGACTGATTGATTGATTGAGTCAAGTTCATGTCCACAGCTACTAACTAACCCATTCGTGACGGTCGACTGCACACACACACACACAGGTTGGTGGATCAATGAATCACAGGGTGGATATCGTCTAGGCCTATAACCCTCCCAAACACACACACACACACACACACACACACACACACACACACACACACACACACTACAACATTTTCAGGTTAACTCAAGTCTCAAACACATTTTTTTTCCGAGATAACAAGTAAGAAAAGATAAAAGGCCCCGCAGTACTGACGAGGTTAATCTGGGTCAAAGGTTAATTAAGGTAACCCATATATGGTTGGTCTTACCTGTCCACCACCATCACCACTCTTAACATAACTATATACTGTGCCTCCAGTGTACTATACTGCCTGACGTGCTGACACAGTATACCCCAGACGTGCTGACACAGTATACTGGCTGATTATTAACGTGACCACAAGACGAGGACAAAAAGAGAACAGATAACAGACCAACGAGAGCGAGGCCAAGAGGCGAGGCCAAGCTAACAAGGTAACGAGGCGAGGACAAGCTAACAACCCAATCAAGACACAAGAGGCATCATAAACAAGGCGTGAGGCGACGGGACGAGGCAGTTACCTAGTTACTCCTGACAAGTAGAGTGGGCCGCGTCACGGTCATCATGTACAGTATATTCCCCGTCTACGCCCACAACTACAGTGTCTGTCTGCCTGTCTACACACACATCTACCACGCCTGTCTGTCCCCACCACCACATATCTTACCTCACTAAAAATAAAATTCCAAGTCCAAGTTCACTCTCCCATAACTGACTCACCTGGAAACACTAACCAACACTAATCTAATATACTACAGGAATAGCCCTGTGTGTGTCTGTTCTGGGCAGCCGAAACGGCACAATCGTTTTTCATCTAACTTGGTGGAAAAATCGCAAAAAATTCGTATAGTGGAACAAACCTGGTCCCATGTCGATGGTTTCTTTAGGAAGGCATTAATTAACCATTTTGTCGCTGTACGCTGTCAGCTGGAAGGCGGTTGCGCGCTAGCCAAGCACGAGCGTTTAAACTTTCACTGGGCACGAAGGGCCCACGTTCACTTGTTACTAATGTAGAATACACCTGTAAAGACCTAACCTAACCTCACCTTGGTCATAAGAAATCACAATGCTAAAATATCAAAACTAAATATTTTACATCATAAACAAAAATATATATATATATATATATATATATATATATATATATATATATATATATATATATATAAAATATTAGTAAAAACTATAAAAAAAATCTCTATATTTAAAACTACATTATATAAGAGTACAGTAAAACCTCTATTTAACGGACTATATTGAGAAGAAAGTCCGTTATACAGAGGGTTCACTGTATAAAGGAAGTTTAATAGTGGTTTACTTACATTCGTCGCAGCTTCCTGAAGGGGGCGAAGGCTCGGCTGGGTACCTCCGTGATCTGGTTCTGTTCCAGCCTCCTGTTGGGGGAGATAGTGGTCAGTGGTGGTGGTATTGGTGGAGGGGGTTGGTAGTGGTCAGTGATGATGGTGGTGGTGGTGGTGGTGGTGGTGGTGGTGGAGGGGGGGTGGTAGTGGTGGAGGGGGGTGGTAGTGGTCAGTTATGGTGGTGGAGGGGGGATTGGTAGTGGTCAGTGATGGTGATAGTGAAGGATACACTTAGGAGTTAACGGTAATATGGTGTTAACTACGGCACAAAGAGAGCGCCATCACCCAAATTAATGCACCATAATGTGACCAAACTTAAGGATCACGGACCTGTCACTACCTAATGAAAGAGCAACAGGCAGACCCAAGGACCTAAAGGACACGGGAGAAGGACATCGAAGGCGTGAGGTGAGGTGAGGTGAGGTAAGGTGGGGTGGGGTGGGGTGAGGTGAGGTAAGGTGAGGTGAGGTGAGGTAAGGTGAGGTGGGGTGAAGTGAGGTGAGGTGAGGTGAGGTGAGGTGAGGTGAGGTAAGGTGAGGTGAGGTGAGGTAAGGTAAGGTGAGGTGAGGTGAGGTAAGGTGAGGTGGGGTGAAGTGAGGTGAGGTGAGGTAAGGTGAGGTGAGGTGAGGTGGGGTGGGGTGAGGTAAGGTGGGGTGGGGTGGGGTGAGGTGAGGTGAGGTAAGGTAAGGTGAGGTGAGGTGAGGTAAGGTGAGGTGAGGTGAGGTAAGGTGAGGTGGGGTGAAGTGAGGTGAGGTGAGGTAAGGTGAGGTGAGGTGAGGTGAGGTAAGGTAAGGTGAGGTGAGGTGAGGTAAGGTGGGGTGGGGTGGGGTGAGGTGAGGTGAGGTAAGGTAAGGTGAGGTGAGGTAAGGTGGGGTGGGGTGGGGTGAGGTGAGGTGAGGTAAGGTAAGGTGAGGTGAGGTAAGGTGAGGTGAGGTGAGGTGGGGTGGGGTGGGGTGGGGTGAGGTGAGGTATGGTGAGGTGAGGTGAGGTAAGGTGGGGTGGGGTGGGGTGAGGTGAGGTGAGGTAAGGTAAGGTGAGGTGAGGTAAGGTGAGGTGAGGTGAGGTGGGGTGGGGTGGGGTGGGGTGAGGTGAGGTATGGTGAGGTAAGGTGAGGTGAGGTGAGGTAAGGTGGGGTGGGGTGGGGTGAAGTGAGGTGAGGTTAAGAGAGATTCTGTCCACCATCACAAGGAAAACATGCAACACAATGCAACTTTCCGCATGATTAGGGCCGCCTTGTGTGACCATACATTAACACAGGCGGCCACTGTAACACCTGCCTGATGGAAGGGGTGACTGAGGCAGGTGGGCAGAAGGGAGAGAGAGGGAGAGAAAGAGGGAGAGGGAGGGAGGGAGAAGACAGGAAAGCTCAGGAATTACTTACTGGTGGGCCTTGCTGTCACCCCAGTACTCCTGCCTACAGTACTGAGAGAGAGAGAGAGAGAGAGAGAGAGAGAGAGAGAGAGAGAGAGAGAGAGAGAGAGAGAGAGAGAGAGAGAGAGAGAGAGAGAGAGAGAGAGAGAGAGAGAGAGAGGTGGTAGCTTGTCTGACTGTCACTCCCGAGGTCCAGTATACTGTATCCTAGTTACCGTAGAGACCACAAAACATCCTCACACAGACCAGCCTCCCCTCCTCCTCCTCCTCCCCCATCACCCCACTGCCCCCCCCACACACCACCACACCTCCCCACACACCCCCCACCCTTTACCACCTCTATACTCTCGTCTTGTTCCCCAGGTGTACGTGATACCTGCACCTGGATTTAGTAATGGCAAGGCAAGGGGGGCGAAGGAGTTCCACCCACCGCTCCTTCTTACGTCGACAACGGGAAGTTACGTATATATTGAGCCATCTTAGAGAGAGAGAGAGAGAGAGAGAGAGAGAGAGAGAGAGAGAGAGAGAGAGAGAGAGAGAGAGAGAGAGAGAGAGAGAGACCCTGAATCTGTGATGTACTTTACCAAAACATACAGTACATTTCACCATCAACAACGTAGTGTATATACCAACCACATCCCAAGACCACATCCCAAAACCACATCCCAAAACCACATCCCTTTAACACAATTCCCCAAAGACTCTTAATAACCACAGACTAATAACTCCAAGGGCGATAACTCCCACTCCAGCCCTGAACCCTTAAGCCAGAACTTCCATCAAGATCTTTGGGGAGTAAATGGAGCACTTTTAGGCCTCTCAACACCCCACCATCTCCCTCCCCTCCCCCTTGGTAAAAAGTTAGCTCCCTACACCTCGAGGTATTGTGACGGGCATCAAGGCGATATTGGGTGAGGTTAGGTTAGGTTAGGTTAGGTGTGATTTTAGGAAGTTAGTTGTGGAAAACTTTGTCGATAGGCTGAGGCATATAGCAGGTGGAGTGGAGTGGAGTGGAGTGGAGTGGCTAAGAGGGTGAGTGGAGGGGGGGGGGTGGAAGGAGAGTAGGATGGGTGGAGTGGCAAGCTGGTAGGGTGAATGGAGGAAGGATGGGTGGAGGCTATGGTGGGCGGAGTGGGTGGCTAGGAGGGAGGTGAGTGGGTGGGTGGGTGGGAGTAGAATGAGTAAGAGAGAGTTGAAGGACGTTGGGTGTACTAGTAAGGAAGAGGAGGAGGAGGGGGTGAGGTAGGAGGGGAAGGGGTGATGAAGGAAGGGGAGGAGGAGGGGGTGAGGTAGGAGGGAAGGGGTGATGAAGGAGGGGGAGGAGGAGGAGGAGGAGGAGGAGGAGGGTAGAATGAGAAATTGGTGGCCATATTACAATACCTACTGTTATCACCCCCCCCCCCCCCCCCCCCCCTGCGCCCTGAGTTTCCTTGGGTCCAAAGACTCACAAATTCGAGCCTTAATAAACCCCCTTGAAGCTGAGGACGTGAGAAGGCATCTAACTGACTCACTCAACCCCTGACGGCACAAAAGCTGATGAGTAAGACTGCCTAGCCAACTATTGCAGTGTACGAGAGAGAGAGAGAGAGAGAGAGAGAGAGAGAGAGAGAGAGAGAGAGAGAGAGAGAGAGAGAGAGAGAGAGAGAGAGAGAGAGAGAGAGTTCAAGATTCTTAAGAAATTCAGGACCATGGAGTTTAAATTGGGAGGATTCCGAGAGGTTTCCTGTGCCCCTGAAGCTTTGTTGAGATCAAGGCTTCCGAGAGGATGACCTGATCAACACACTAAGGGTCTTTAACAATGTCCCCCTTGAAGTAAACACTCCAAGTTCCTCCTTGATGTTTGGTTAGGTTAGGTTAGGTTAGGTTATCCACACCACTACACACAACCAAACTAAAACGCAAGACCTCCCTCTTCCAAGAAAACATTAAACCCTCACCATTATGAAACAAACACAATAAAGCGACTCACTTCAACATTACAGAATACAGAATTAGTCAAAACAATATCTCTCTATTCTTGGTAACTGTAAAAAATAACTTTATAAACTTGTAATAAACTCCTGTATTTATGTAACTGTCTCACTAAAGGTAGAAATTAATTAAGTAAGATCAATTATTATATTTTATTCTTTACGTCTGAGTTAAGGAATTTTTTTTTCTGTTTTCTCTAAAATATTAATTGCGAATATTTTTTTTGTTTTTAATATTTAAAAAATTATTTTGACGTGTGGGGAAATTATGAGTCGTGGTGTTGTATTTTTATAATGTAAGATTATTATTATTATTATTATATTATTATTATTATTATTATTATTGTTATTATTATTATTGTTATTATTGTTGTTATTATTATTGTTATTATTATTACTATTATTATTATTATTATTATTATTATTATTATTATTATTATTGTTGTTATTATTGTTGTTATTATTATTGTTATCATTATTATTATTATTATTATTATTATTATTATTATTATTATTACGTACCAACAACACGTAGCCTCACCACCAAGACATACAAAGTACTGCAATCACACATGTTGTAGTTGTAGTTATTGTTGTTATTGTTCACAAGGCCCAACTGTTAGTATTATTTGTACCACTGAGTGTTTCATCACCTATACCAAACAATGAATACCATTACCGAAAAAATTCACTCCTCTCATGGGAAAAAATAGGTATTGTAAAAAAAAATAAGTAAATAAAAAAAAAAAATAATAATCACCATTTTTTTATTTTATTTATTTTTTTATACTATTGTTTTGTGAATCTATATAAAAATAGCTATGGAATTCGTACTTCCAAACTGGTATGTAAAAAATTATCTCGATCCTGATACCGGTGGAAAATTACAGGTGAATCCCAGTCATTCTCACACACACACACACACACACACACACACACACACACACACACACACACACAAGTTGACCCGCCTCCTGTACACTATATTGCCCCCAAATCGTCTGGATAAGATTTTCAGTTTCAAGTTCACGTTAAGCTGAGGTCAAAGGTCAAATGCGTTACAAAACCTCAAATTATCTCTTATTTTCGGGTCTGTCTGTCTGTCTCTATCTGTCTGTCTCTCTATCTCTCTGTCTTTGTCTGTTTCTGTCTGTCTGTCTGTTCCTTTCTCCAAGCACTACTGCGAATAGTTCCTGAGAAATAGTCCAGACAACTTCTCACCGCTCGCCTGCCTGCACACCTTAAGACCCAACAATACTCTCTATTAACGCCGTAGCTGAGAGAGAGAGAGAGAGAGAGAGAGAGAGAGAGAGAGAGAGAGAGAGAGAGAGAGAGAGAGAGAGAGAGAGAGAGAGAGAGAGAGAGAGAATCATACGCCACAACTACCGCGTCAGATTTAAGTTAAAATTGTGTAGACTTGGACCGATAAAAACTCTCTGAATGACGACCCAGGTGTATAACTCAACACACACACACACACACACACACACACACACACACGCGAGATCTGTACACCGTTTCTGGCACCGGAAGTGAACCAAAATACACACATACACATCCACCCATGGGCTTTCCGTGACCTGTACCATCCACCCTCCCGCCAGCCTGTACTTCTCCCCTCCTTCCTCTCACCAGCCTGCACCTCCCGCTCCTTTTCCCTATCTTCCCTACACCCTATTCCCGTCTACCTATCATCACCCCAACCCCACTTAACCCCCTCCCACAACTCCTATCCTCACGCCTCACTCCTCTATCCTCCCACTTCACACCAAATTCCTCCTATCCTCCTACCCCCCGCCCCTCTCTCTCTCTCTGAGGCACTACACTGTAAGAACTACCTACCACCGCCACACCCTGTACCACCACACTACATACCGCCACACTACACCACACCCTGTACCGCCACACCACACACACATACACCCTGACACTGGCACTCAAGGTATGTCCGGCTATTTCCAAATGATGACCCAAGTGACCCCTCGTGACCCAGGCGCTGCACTAACACTCGTATGGAGATCAGAGGTCAGAGGTTAACCCAAACTATACCACCCACAACACGGGAGGTCATTTGATATTAAAAAAATCATACAAATTTCTCTATTAATTACTTTTATTTAAAGAAAAAATATTGGGGATAAATCTAATTATTGTTCAATTAATTTTGTTTTTTATTAGTGAGGGAAAGTAATTGCTGGAGTATTACTTTAGTGCACAGAAAAATAGTTAATAAATTAGATAAAAACATAATTAATTTTTAGTTAATCTAATATCTTAGTTTAACTTCACGTAAAACAAAACAAAAAAATATTGAACAAAATATTAAATTATTAATTCAATCCTTAATTAATGTTTTTGATATTCAGAATAAAATATTTAATAAAAATATGTAAATTAATTATTCTTTAACCAACTGTTTTTTACCTAAACTAACCTCACACGAGAGAACAGGTCCAGTACGTGTATAGTTCCTACACACGTATCGGTAAAACATTTGATTCATAGTTAAAACAAAAATAAATTCAAATATTTTAATAATTTGTCAAGTGTGTCGATGTGTTTTCTTACGTGGAGGTAGTGGTGAGGGAGGGAGGGGATGGGGGAGGGAGGGGGTGAGGGAGGGAGGGGGTGAGGGAGAGAGGGGTAGGGTGGGAGGTGTCACAGTGAGGGAGACAGGTGGTGGAGGAGAGGGCCGGAGGTCGTGGCAGGTCGTGAGGGGGCGTGACGGATGGTCCTCCTACACCCATCTTACTCACACCGGGAGGGAGGTTAGGTTAGGTTAGGTTAGGTTAGGTGGAGAAGATGGAAGGGGGGGGGAGAATGGGCGGAATGGGTGGGTAGGAGAGAGAGAGAGAGAGAGAGAGAGAGAGAGAGAGAGAGAGAGAGAGAGAGAGAGAGAGAGAGAGAGAGAGAGTTGAAGGACACACTCAACATAGTTTAGGACATGACCCCGGCCAGACGACCATTGAGAGCAGTAATTCTATAAAGTTGTGAGGATGAGAGGCGGAGTAACAGTGGCAGGGTCCTGGAGGCGCTGCCTTACACTCCACTGCGTCTTTTCACACGCCAAGAGGCCCTCGGGACGCTGCCATTTTGACGCGGCCGTGTGGAGCCAAGTAGAGAACTTTTACCTCCTCTTCCTCAACCTGAGTCTCCGGGCACCATCACCACCCCTATCACCATCACCACCACTATCACCATCACCACCACTATCACCATCACCACCACTATCACCATCACCACCCCTATCACCATCACCACCCCTATCACCATCACCACCACTATCACCATCACCACCCCTATCACCATCACCACCACTATCACCATCACCACCACTATCACCATCACCACCACTATCACCATCACCACCACCACCCCCCTATCACCACCACTATCACCATCACCACCCCTATCACCATCACCACACCCCTATCACCACCACCACCCCCCTATCACCATCACCACCACTACCACCATCACCACCCCCCTATCACCACCACCACCCCCCTATCACCATCACCACCACATCCACCATCACCACCCCCCCTATCACCACCACCACCCCCCTATCACCATCACCACCCCTATCACCATCACCACCACTACCACCATCACCACCCCCCTATCACCACCACCACCACCCCTATCACCATCACCACCACTACCACCATCACCACCCCTATCACCATCACCACCCCTATCACCATCACCACCACTACCACCATCACCACCACCACTACCACCATCACCACCCCCCTATCACCACCACCACCCCCCCTATTACCATCACCACCATCACCACCCCCCTATCACCATCACCACCCCTATCACCATCACCACCACTACCACCATCACCACCCCCTATTACCACCATCACCACCCCTATCACCATCACCACCCCTATCACCATCACCCCTATCACCATCACCACCCCTATCACCATCACCACCCCTATCACCATCACCCCTATCACCATCACCACCCCTATCACCATCACCACCACTACCACCATCACCACCCCCCTATCACCATCACCACCCCTATCACCATCACCACCACTACCACCATCACCACCCCCCCTATCACCACCACCACCCCCCTATCACCACCCCTATCACCATCACCACCCCTATCACCATCACCACCCCTATCACCATCACCACCCCTATCACCATCACCACCCCTATCACCATCACCCCTATCACCATCACCACCACTACCACCATCACCACCCCCCTATCACCATCACCACCCCTATCACCATCACCACCACTACCACCATCACCACCCACCCTATCACCATCACCACCACTACGACCACCACAACCCCTACTCCCACCGCCACTACCAAACAAGACCTGGGGGGGGATCTTACACCATCAGATAACTCACTACTAGACGGCGCCACTTCTGCTGCCCCTCACTCACTCACTCACTCACTCAACTTCCTCACTTACTCACTCACTCAACTCTCATATTCTCTCTCACTGAAGAAGGTTTGACCACTACCACCACCTCCAACATCCAAGGCACCGCCACGCTCGCCTCCAGCCCTTCTGTAGATAAAAGAGTACTCCCATCCTCGTATCTTTCACCGCTACAGTGCCTCACACACACACACACACACACACACACACACACACACACACACACACACACACACACACACGGCCCACTGAACACAGACGCCCATATCTCACAATGTAAAACCTATATACTGGAATGTAAGTCCAGTGATGGTGGGGAGAGGGTGAGGGGGAGAGAGGGGATGAGAGGGGAGAGGGGGGATGGGAGGGGAGAGGGGGAGGAAGGGGGTGAGGGGGATAGAGGGGGTGAGGGGGGAAGAGAGGGGGTGAGGGGACAGGAGAGTGAGGGAGCGAGTGGGTGAGGAACGAGTGGGGTGAGGGGGGTGGGGGGGGGCCTTCCTGCCTCCTGTCCTCTCCCCCCTCCCCTCCTCCTCCTCCTCCCCCCCAATTCCTCAGTGTGTATCATCTCTTCCTCCTTCAGACGCTACTCCTTCCTCCTCCCTCCTCCCTCACCCCCCCTCCCCCTCACCTCACCAAAACACTGTGTCAGGTAATAATGGCTCAGTGCCCACAAATTGCTCACGTAAATTAAACCATAAAATCTGATCCCAAAACTGAAGTAAGAAATAATAGGTAAGTTGTTTTTACCTGAGTTTGATACAGGTGTGTGTGTGTGTGTGTGTGTGTGTGTGTGTGGCCGAGGGTGTCCGCTGGCGGCTATCTCACTCGCTTCAAAAAATCTTGTTTACATACGACCATCTCCAAATAGGAAGAGGATCTAATTACATACCCTCCCGCTATGCTAATCCCGCTCTTAAGAACTACCTGACGGAGGGGTGATGTTCCTGTGTCAGTGCCGGGGGGGGTGTACGTCCGGGGGGGGGGGTACCTACAGGAGGCCTTTGATTTCATATTCATATTCCGCCACATGTAAATACCAGGACGGCCGGGCACTGGTGGCTCCTCAGGTGATAAGTTCTTCAGTGTGGACGACGGGGACAACGGGGATGCCTTCAGCTGATCCATGGGGGAATCACCACACACACACACAAGCCGCAGAGAGGGGGGGGGGGGGGAGGTATTGTACAGCCTATGTAGTCCTGTATGAATGTATTTAATTAAGTATGTATGTATGTGGCAACCTGTGGTGTAAAGAGCAGCAAGCGAGCGGACCCGGGTTCGATCCCCGGGCAGGGTGAAACTATGGGCAAGTTTCTTTACGCCATTTGCAGTAATTGGGAACCTGGATGTTAATCGATTTGTGGATCGTGTTCCGGGGTAATGGTTAGCCAGTGCAGTAGGCGAGTTGTCCGGTCTTCTCAGGCTATTCCTTGACACTGGGTCATGCAACTCGTTAACTCAGGGTGTGGTGGTTGTGTTGACGACAGCTTCTACGCCTCGGTGCCCCCAGCCCCTTCACCCCACGGCCTCCTCACTGCACCCCCTACAGGTGATGGATAATATTAGATTACCTTTATTTACATGTTAGTTACCCCGTCTCTCTCTCCCTCTCTCTATCAATATTTGTCCCCCTTCCCTCCCCCTCTTCCCCCTTTCTCTATCTCTCTTTTCCCTTACCTTCTCTCCCCCTCTTCCCCCTTTCTCTATCTCTCTTTTCCCTTACCTTCTCTCCCCCTTTCTCTCTCTTGTAGTTTGCGTGGGTGACAGAAGCAGAAACAGGTGTGTTATGATTAGTGGAGACAGGTGTGTAATTAGTGGTGACAGGTGTATAAATGTGAGTAAAGAAGACAGGTGTGTAAAGTATATATCCGACAGGTGTGTAATGTGTCAGATGGCTCACTCTAAACCAACCCTGACACTCCCCCCCCACTACCTGTACTAAAGACCAGGTCCCACCCCACTACCTGTGTTCAAGACCAGGTAAGAGCGTTAATTACACCTGATCTCTCAATCTCTGCCTTTTACTTTCATTTTCTCTCACGCTCTCTCTTATTTTCTCTATCTCTTTCTTCTCTTTCTTTGTCTCTCTTTCATATGCTTTTCTCTTTCACGTTTTCTCTCTTTTTTCTTAGCTTTTCGTTATTCTCTCTCTCTCTCTCTCTCTCTCTCTCTCTCTCTCTCATTGTCCTCACTATCACAACATCACTACACAGACAAACACACCCCTCACCCACACAAACACCCCCCACCCACACAAACACACCCCTCACCCACACAAACACCCCCCACCCACACAAACACACCCCTCACCCACACAAACACCCCCCACCCACACAAACACACCCCTCACCCACACAAACACACCCCTCACCCACACAAAGACCCCTCACCCACACAAACACCCCCCACCCACACAAACACTCCCCCACCCACACAAACACCCCCCCCACCCACACACAAGTAGGGTAGAACAAGCTGGTGAAACTGTGCTGCCATTTAAGGTTTGATAACTGGTTAAGTGAGTGGATTTACGACCCAGCCACGGCCCGCTGCTACCACCTTACCTGGGAAAAAATAATACAGGTAACTACTGGACGAAGGGGGGGGGGGGGGTATACGATGCATGAGGTGAATGGTGTATGTATCTTTGTGTCTGGAGTGTGGATGGTGTATGTAGCTTGTGTCTGGAGTGTGGATGGTGTATGTATCTCTGTGTCCGGAGTGTGGATGGTGTATGTATCTCTGTGTCTGGAGTGTGGATGGTGTATGTGTCTGTGTCCGGAGTGTGGATGGTGTATCTCTGTGTCCGGAGTGTGGATGGTGTATGTATCTCTGTGTCCGGAGTGTGGATGGTGTATGTATCTCTGTGTCCGGAGTGTGGATGGTGTATGTATCTCTGTGTCCGGAGTGTGGATGGTGTATGTGTCTCTGTGTCTGGAGTGTGGATGGTGTATGTATCTCTGTGTCCGGAGTGTGGATGGTGTATGTGTCTCTGTGTCTGGAGTGTGGATGGTATATGTATCTCTGTGTCCGGAGTGTGGATGGTGTATGTGTCTCTGTGTCTGGAGTGTGGATGGTATATGTATCTCTGTGTCCGGAGTGTGGATGGTGTATGTATCTCTGTGTCCGGAGTGTGGATGGTGTATGTATCTCAGTGTCTGGAGTGTGGATGGTATATGTATCTCTGTGTCCGGAGTGTGGATGGTGTATGTGTCTCTGTGTCTGAAGTGTGGATGGTATATGTATCTCTGTGTCCGGAGTGTGGATGGTGTATGTATCTCTGTGTCCGGAGTGTGGATGGTGTATGTATCTCTGTGTCCGGAGTGTGGATGGTGTATGTATCTCAGTGTCTGGAGTGTGGATGGTATATGTATCTCTGTGTCCGGAGTGTGGATGGTGTATGTGTCTCTGTGTCTGGAGTGTGGATGGTATATGTATCTCTGTGTCCGGAGTGTGGAAAGTGATCGTAATTTTCATTTTCGTATTCAATTTTTTAATCCCTTTGTCATTAGATGGATTCGTAAGGTCTAATATATGGAGAGAGAGAGAGAGAGAGAGAGAGAGAGAGAGAGAGAGAGAGAGAGAGAGAGAGAGAGAGAGAGAGAGACTCAAATACTGAAGTGATGTACCAGAAGGAAAAGTGGCTGGCAGAAGCGACAACTTGTGTGTGTGTGTGTGTGTGTGTGTGTGTGTGTGTGTGTGTGAATCAGAGCCACGAGGCTGACGTCCACAACCTCAACCAATTACTCTCTCCACTTTGTCTTTCTGTGTGTGTGTGTGTGTGTGGTGCCGGGCTCTGAGTGTGTGTGTGTGTGTGTGTGTGGTGCCGGGCTCTGAGTGAGTGTGTGTGTGTGTGTGTGTGTGTGTATGTGTGTGTTAGGTGCTGGGCTCTGAGTGTGTGTGTGTGTGTGTGTGTGTGTTAGGTGCCGGGCTCTGAGTGTCTGTGTGTGTGTGTTAGGTGCCGGGCTCTGAGTCTGTGTGTGTGTGTGTGTTAGGTGCCGGGCTCTGAGTGTCTGTGTGTGTGTGTGTGTTAGGTGCCGGGCTCTGAGTGTCTGTGTGTGTGTGTGTGTGTGTTAGGTGCTGGGCTCTGAGTGTGTGTGTGTGTGTTAGGTGCCGGGGTCTGTGTGTGTGTGTATGTGTGTGTGTTAGGTGCTGGGCTCTGAGTGTGTGTGTGTGTGTGTTAGGTGCCGGGGTCTGTGTGTGTGTGTGTATGTGTGTGTGTATGTGTGTGTGTTAGGTGCTGGGCTCTGAGTGTGCGTGTGTGTGTTAGGTGCCGGGGTCTGTGTGTGTGTGTGTGTGTGTGTGTGTGTTAGGTGCTGGGCTCTGAGTGTGTGTGTGTGTGTGTGTGTGTGTGTTAGGTGCCGGGCTCTGAGTGTGTGTGTGTGTGTATGTGTGTGTTAGGTGCTGGGCTCTGAGTGTGTGTGTGTGTGTGTGTGTGTGTGTGTGTGTGTGTGTGTGTGTGTTAGGTGCTGGGCTCTGAGTGTGTGTGTGTGTGTGTGTGTGTGTTAGGTGCCGGGGTCTGTGTGTGTGTGTGTGTGTGTGTGTTTTAGGTGCCGGGGTCTGAGTGTGTGTGTGTGTGTGTGTGTTAGGTGCCGGGGTGTGTGTGTGTGTGTGTGTGTGTGTGTGTGTGTGTGTGTGTTAGGTGCTGGGCTCTGAGTGTGTGTGTGTGTGTTAGGTGCCGGGGTCTGTGTGTGTGTATGTGTGTGTGTTAGGTGCCGGGGTCTGTGTGTGTGTGTGTGTTAGGTGCCGGGCTGAGTGTGTGTGTGTGTTAGGTGCCGGGCTCTGAGTGTGTGTGTGTGTGTGTGTTAGGTGCCGGGCTCTGAGTGTGTGTGTGTGTGTGTCGTGGGTTTATCAGATAACACGGCCACAAGCTTTCTCTACTGGCCATGTATCGTCTCTACCTACTCGTACACGTCACGGCCAAACGATCGTATATCACCAAGTGTGTTTCTACCATGGGGAAAAATACGTCGGAAGTGTTTATCTGGGAGGACCTGAAGTTTAGACCCTCTAGTCTATTTAACTAACCTAAACTAATGCTAACCTAACCCCCTCAGGCAGTGTAAGGGCGTTTAATTATCAGGTGAAATTAGCTAAGGGGGTTGGTCACTCTTCAGGTAATCCTTAAACACACATACACACACACACACACAGACAGATACACACGCACACACACATTAACTTTATCACACGGTTAGAGTTGTGTCCAAAAATGACCTTAACTGCTTCACTGACCCGTAATTGCCCTACTGTAATTACCAAAGCCAATAACCAGGAGTACAACGTGTTCCTACATTCCTATGATAATGTTTCCAAACTTTAATTTCATTTCAATTGGTTCTGGAAGTGAAGGCAAAAAAAATTGACTTTCTTAACACCTGGTTGCTATGGAAACTAACTTTTTTTGAGGGGGGTGAGAGGGGTCAGGGGGTGGGGGAGGGTGGTCAGGGGGTGGTCCGGGAGGGGGATCAGGGGGGAGGGGGGTGACTCGTCGAACAAATTTAGTAGAAGTTTATAATTAGGGAACATCTGTGTAGCAAGTTTGATTAAAATTGAGTCGAACGGCGAGGGAAAAGTCATGGTTACTGGATACACACACACACACACACACACACACACACACACACACACACACACACACACACACACTGGCACCCATTACTGTGAAAATATTACTCCAAACCCAGACGAATCGAGAGGAAGATGATACGTTAACACTGGCTGTAGTTCACTGTCCTGGGGGGGTGAGGGGGGAGGGGACTGGCAGGGGGAGGGGACTGGTAGTGGGGAGGGGGCAGTCAGGGGGAGGAGGGGGGAGGGGCAGACAGGGGGAGGGGGCTGGCAGGGGGGGAGGCAGGGGGAGGGGGAGAGGGCAGGCAGGGGGGAGGGGTGCAGGCAGGGGGGAGGGGTACAGGCAGGGGGGAGAGGGCGGGCAGGGGGGAGGGGGCGGGCAAAAGGATATTTCGTCTTGGTGTTACAAATTAATGGGTTAAAACGGTTTACTTGTTTGAGTTTAATGTTAACAAATAAAACAAAAAAACAAAACAAAATAATTAGTACTTGAAGAGAGAGAGAGAGAGAGAGAGAGAGAGAGAGAGAGAGAGAGAGAGAGAGAGAGAGAGAGAGAGAGAGAGAGAGTTTGTGTCAGCAAAATGTATTGAAGCTCACGGGCAAGTTTATTCTCATGCTACATTAATAAAACACACACACACACACACACACACACACACACACACACACACACACACACACACACACACACACACACACACACACACACACACACACACACACACACTAGTGAAAAGTTTCGACATGTCTGACATGAATAATGTAAGAGGACTGATGTAGGGTGGAGTGTGGGAGAGTGGCACACACACACACACACACACACACACACACACACACACACACACACACACACACACACACACACACACACACTAAAATCAGCAAAAAAAGAAAAAAATCACAGTTCTACATATTGGCAATTCATCTTCACACACACAGACAGACACACAGGTAGATAGACAGCCACACAGGTAGAAAGACAGCCACACAGGTAGACAGACAGACACACAGGTAGACAGACAGACACACAGGTAGACAGACAGACACACAGGTAGACAGACAGACACACAGGTAGACAGACAGACACACAGGTACACAGACAGACACACAGGTAGAAAGACAGACACAGACATAATTAAGCCCCCGCCAATCACCCACCCGCATGAAACACTGACTAAGGCTGGGAATAAAACCTTTGATCGGAAAACTAATTGGGAATAAACTTTCATCCTCACCAATTTACTCCAAGATTTGTTTTTTTCTTTTTTTTTTTTTTACAAATTTCACGACGGAATATAAATTGAAAGGTGTATGTCTGTCTGTCTGTCTGTCTGTCTCTTTATCTCTTTTTCTTTTGTTTTTCTTTGTATATACGTCTCTCTCTCACTCTCTCTCTCTCTCTCTCTCTCTCTCTCTCTCTCTTGCACACACTTTCTAGTTATGTCATTTTTAACTCATTAATAATTTCTGACTGCTGATACCACGCTTCCCCGCCTAATAAATAATTCTTTTGTTTTTAGTTGAAAGAGAGAGAGAGAGAGAGAGAGAGAGAGAGAGAGAGAGAGAGAGAGAGAGAGAGAGAGAGAGAGAAGAGCGCGCAGAATCTTCACCTTCACAAAATCAGTTCGCAGGGAGACTCACAAGACAGACAGACAGACAGACAGACACAGGGTGATGATGGAGGTCTCTGGTGCTGGCATTGTCATCATCAGAGGGGGGGGCTAAGACCTGCCTCCATACCTCCTGTTGCACACACACACACACACACACACACACACACACACACACACACACACACATAATAATAATAATGAATAAGTAACAGCATTAATATAATCATAAATTAATAAATAAAAACAATAACTAAACCAATGAATACAATAAGGAATAAAAACAAATACAATTTCACATACAAAAACAAATTAACAGACAAACAAACACAACAAATAAACAACAACATCACAAACACAAGGAACATACACACAGTACAGACACAGACAAACACACAAACACAATGACCTCCCCCCCGTCTCTTTCTTCCCCCCCCCTAAAAAGAGAGAGAGGTCCCTTTAAATTAGGTAAGAAGAAAGATAACTCACATCACCTGCTTGCTAATTAACTTTTACACTAATTACATACTACAGGTGTACCTTTAATCTAGATGGCTCAGGTACAGGTGGTCTCTCTCTCTCTCTCTCTCTCTCTCTCTCTCTCTCTCTCTCTCTCTCTCTCTCTCTCCTTTATTACCTATGTTTTCTGTGGGAAAGTCAAGTCACCTATGTATTTTTGGTTCTGTAAGTCAGCTGTGCATTTTTAGTTATTTAAGTCACCTATGTAAGTCAGCTGTGCATTTTTGGGCTTTGTAAGTTACCTGAGCATTTTTTTTTTATTTATCTATGCATTTATGGTCATGTAAAGTCATATATGCATTTTTCGTAATACAAAATCAACAACCGGTATGAATTTTTGGTTCGGTAAGTCACATATGTATTTTCACTAAATAAAAGTCATATATGCATTTTTAGCACAAAGTCACATATGAATCTTGAATACATTAAAGCCACATATGCATTTTGACGACATAAAAGACACATATGCATTTTGATTCACTTCACCCACCTACCGTTTCCAGCCCTGAATTAATCTGCCAGCCTCAACTCGTAGTTCTATTCAGCGAAAACTTTTAATCAAGTCACCTCATGAATACGACACTGGTGTAATTTTTGGGGCGGAGGAACACACCAACTGTATGTCATTAAGTTAGGTTACCTGTAATTATACCATATTTACCTGTGATTAGAAAATTTTACTGTGTTATTTAATGTTCTAAATAATATATAATTTCCTTCTTTCTATATTATTAATGATAAATAATAATAATAATAATAATAAAATAATAATAAAATAAATAATAACACTAATAATAAAAAATAATAATAATTGATGGCACTAATACATTATAATAACAACAACAACAACAACAACAACAACAACAACAACACTTCCCAAACATGAACACAAACAGACAGACAGACAATATATCCCCCCACTTTATAAACCGGACATAAAATAAAGCTAAAAAAAATAAAAAATTAATCTCTATTTTCATTACTTAAATCCGTAACAGCAAAAGGACCCAAAATCCCACGTTAATTAAAGGTGTATTAATTTACCTGAGTAATTAACTAATGGTAGAGACCCTAAAAATGCCATTATGATTTTACCGAGTCTCAACCTTAACTAGATACGTTCACTTACCATCAGTTAGGTTAGGATAGGTTAGGTTAGGATAGGATAGGTTAGGTTAGGTTAGGTTAGGTTAGGTTAGGTTAGGTTAGGTTAGGTCTGAGAGTGTGAGAGAAGATTGTAGGTGAAGGTATGGTCAAGGATGATGTGGAGGGTAGGGGAAGGAGGAGGGGGAGCAGGGGGGGGGGTTATGGTTGGGAGGGGGAGGAGGGGAGTCATGGAGGGGTTTATGGTGGGGAAGGGAAGGAGGGGAGTCATGGAGGGGTTTATGGTGGGGAAGGGGAGGAGGGGAGTCATGGAGGGGGTTATGGTGGGGAGGGGAAGAGGGGAGTCATGGAGAGGGTTATGGGAGGGGGTGGAGGAAGGAGAGGAGAGAGAGAGAGAGAGAGAGAGAGAGAGAGAGAGAGAGAGAGAGAGAGACCACCACACCTTCACCCAGACGTAAAAAAGGCCAACTCCACACCACCGCTTAAGACTCACTGACAGACATATGAAGAAAACTATTTACCTTTATTTTTTCTTATGAGTTTACTGTTGTTTATGACGCGGCCTGAGGAATAGAGTTACTAAAAGGTATTGAGAAAGTTTATTAACATCACTATCAGGTCATGTGTGTGTGTGTGTGTGTGTGTGTGTGTGTGTGTGTGTGTGTGTGTGGAGGAGCTACAAGCATACCTGTACTCGTAAAACTGTTAATGAGGCAATACCTTGACTTTACCTGGGCGAGATACCATCCCCGACTTAATACGACTTCCTGGTAAGAGCGTTGAATAACTATGGGGTGTTAAATGTACTGGTGGCAACGCTACACTTAACGCGTTAAGATCATCCATGGCAACGCTGTTATACATATATCTTCCCTCGCGTTGAAACCACTCACGCTAGATACGACCTGACATCAACGCTACACAACGCTACACTCAACGCGTTAAGATCATCCATGGCAACGCTGTTATACATATATCTTCCCTCGCGTTGAAACCACTGACGTTAGATACGACCTGACATCAACGCCACACAACGCGACCTCTCCTGACGTTGATAACCAGCTGATGCCAACACAACATAAGACGCAGGCAGTTAACATCACAAGTTATGGTCGTAAACGTCTTTGCGTTGGTTGATAGTGTCAGCAGGTTAGCGACCCACCATCGCCCACCTACCCGCCCACCCACCCATCAACGCCATCCCTTCCGAACGCCCACCCACTCCGCCCACACTACAACCTTCCAACAGCCGACTCGTGCTAACCCCAACCGCCCATCCACGCCACCCAACCGTCTTCCGACCTCCCACCCATTCACCCAAACCACCCATCCATGTTATCCGCCCGCCCACCCAGGTAAGCCACCCAGTCCCCTCACCGCCCCCTCCACCCACTCACTTCAGATAATATCAAGAAAATTAAGAGTCAAGCTCCTGAAGAGAGAGAGAGAGAGAGAGAGAGAGAGAGAGAGAGAGAGAGAGAGAGAGAGAGAGAGAGAGAGAGAGAGAGAGATCACCAATACACAAAACAGAAACTACTAATGTTATTGAAATCATCATAACTTAAACCCTTGAGTACGATAACTTAACCCCTTGAGTACGATAACTTAAACCCTTGAGTACGATAACTTAACCCCTTGAGTACGATAACTTAACCCCTTGAGTACGATAACTTAACCCCTTGAGTACGATAACTAAACCCCTTTAGTACGGTAACTTAACCTCTTGAGTACGATAATTAAACCCCTTTAGTACGATAACTTAACCCCATGAGTACGATAATTAAACCCCTTTAGTACGCCGTAAACTGCCAGAGCGCAATGGCATGAGACAGTAACGCTCACTTGAGTACAATAACTTAACCCCTTGAGTACGATAACTAAACCCCTTTAGTACGGTAACTTAACCCCTTGAGTACGATAATTAAACCCTTTAGTACGATAACTTAACCCCATGAGTACGATAATTAAACCCCTTGAGTACAACGAATTAATCCCTTCAGTGCGATGATTTAATCCCTCGAGTACAAAATTACATCCCCTTTGAGCACGAGGACTCATCCCAGAGTAAGATAACACTGTACTCAAGAGATTACGTCATCGTACTCAAGGGATTAAGTCTTATGTAAATGCCGTAACATTATCCGTATATAGAGAATGTCTTAACGAGACGATGGATTATTTTCTTATGCAGATTAATATTGTTAATCCGCCCTACGTATCTTCCTCCTCCTCCTCCTACTCTTCTTCTTCTTCTGGTTCTTCTTCTTCTACTTCTCCTCCTCTTCCTCAGTTAACGTCTTCCCTTTAATCTCTCATCTGTTAACAGCTCTTATCTCTATGGCCGAAATGTTGAAGTATAAATATAATTAATTAACGTAACGAATATAAAGACTTTTTTTAACTTATTGATCACAGATTCTTATCGTTCTTCTTCCTTCTCTTCTCTTTTATCAATATTTCCCTCTCCACTACGGTAAGGGCGCTGGAACACCCCCTGGCCCCCCCCCCCTTATCCCCCCTGGACGTGCTGGAGTCGCCCTTAATGACCACAGATACAAGCCGGCGACACTTGTAACCCAAATCTGATAACACCAAACATCGAGGGTGGTGGGCGTGCTGGAGGGGCGTGGTAGAGGGGCGTGGGTGAGGGGGGTGTGAGGGGGGTGTGAGGGGGCTGTGGGTGAGGGGGGTGAGGGTGTGTGTGTTAGGAGGAATGGATAAGGGAGCGTGGGTGTGGGTGATGGGGCGTGGGTTAGGGGGCGTGGGTTAGGAGGCATGGGTGAGGGGAGTGTGGGTGATGGGGCGTGGGTTAGGAGTGGGTGAAGGAGCGTGGGTGAAGGGTGTGTGGGTGAGGGGCATGTTGGAGGGGCACACTGAAGGGGCATAGGTGACAGATACAAGCCTAGTGAAAGGGTGAGGAAAAGGGAGGGATGGGGCGAAAAGGGGAGAGATGGGAGAGACGAAGGGAGGGGAGAATGGGAGAGTGATGATGGAAAATATATAGGAAATGAGACGATAAAGAAGGGAAAGCATATTGGAGGGGAGGGGAGGGAAGGGAGGGGAGAGGAGGGGAGGGGAGGAGAGGGAGGGAATAAGGGAGGAATGAAAGCGCATACGGAAATTAAGTAGTGGTAACGGAGAATGTACAGTAGATAGGCGGAAGAGGAGGTAGGGCAAGTGAGGGGGGGCAGGGCAAGTGAGGGGGGGCAGGGCAAGTGAGGAGGGGCAGGATGGGAGGCAGGGCAAGTGAGGAGGGGCAGGAGGGGAGGTAGGGCAAGTGAGGAGGGGCAGGATGGGAGGCAGGGCAAGTGGGGACGGGCAGGAGGAACAGGGCAAGAGACGTGAGAAGGGGAGGTGTGAGAGACCCGTCCCACTGAATGAGGGAACAATACAGGAGAGAGATGGTGGTGGAGGGAGTGTTGTCTCTCTCTCTCTCTCTCTCTCTCTCTCTCATAGTCTCCCTTTCACTCTCTCTCTCTCTCTCTCCTAGTTTCTGTCTGCCTATTACACTCATTTTCTCTTTCATCCACACACACACACACACACACACACACACTAAGGAGCTCTCTGATACACCTATATTATCCCTCCACACAAAAACCTAACCTAACCTAACCTAACCTAACCTAACCTCTACCTCCTCGCCCCGTCTAACCAACCCCCCCCCCCCCCAACCCCCAGGACCCTCCAGGACTGAGCCAAGACCCGGAGACCGACAAGAAATACAGCTAGGAGACGCTTGGAGATCCTTATTTGTATACCCTCACCAAATCCTTCCCAGTCGACTTGGAGATTAAATAAACTTAAGGCAGCACTTGACCCTCATCAAGCGTGGGTTTTATTGGGAGGTTTGGCCGGCTGTGTACAGTATGGGAGGAAGAGGAAGGGGGGAGGAGAGGAGGAGGAGGAGGAAGGGGGAGGAGGAGGAGGAGGAGGAGGAGGAGAGGAGGAGGAGAGAAGGGGAGCAAGAGGAGGAGGAGGAAGGAGGAGGAGGAGGAGGAGGAGGGGGGAGGAGGAGGAGGAGGAGGAAGGGGAGGAGAGGAGGAGGAGGAGGAGGAGGAAGGGGGAGGAAGGAGGAGGAGGAGGAGGAGGAAGGGGAGCAAGAGGGAGGAGGAGGAAGGAGGATGAGGAGGAGGAGGTGGGATGAGGAGGAGGAGGAGGAGGGGAGAGGAGGAGGAGGAAGGAGGAGGAGGAGGAGGAGGAGGAGGAGGAGGAGGAGGAGGAGGAGGAGGGAGCAAGAGGAGGAGGAGGAAGGAGAGGAGGAGGAGGAGGAAGGAGAGGAGGAGGGAGGAGGGTGGAGGAGGAAGGAGGAGGAAGGAGGAGGAGGAGGAGGAGGAGAGGAGAGGAGGAGGAGGAGGAGGAAGGGGGAGCAAGAGGAGGAGGAGGAAGGAGAGGAGGAGGAGGAGGAGGAGGAAGGGGGAGCAAGAGGAGGAGGAGGAAGGAGAGGAGGAGGAGGAAGGGGGAGCGGGGGAGGAGGAGGAGGAGGAGGAGGAGGAGGAGGAGGAGGAGGAGGGAGAGGAGGAGGAGGAGGAAGAAGAGGAGGAGGGGGAGGAAGGAGAGGAGGAGGAAGAAGAAGAGGAGGGGGAGGAAGAGGAGGAGGAGGGGAGGAGGAGGAGGAAGGGGGAGGAAGAGGAAGGGGGAGGAAGAGGAGGAAGAAGAGGAGGAAGAAGAGGAGGGGGAGGAAGAGGAGGAGGAGGGGAGGAAGAGGAGGAGGAAGAGGAGGAGGAGGAGGAGGACGAGAGGGAAGGGGTAGGCAAGGGAGAAAGGGAAAGGAGGAATAAGAGAGGGGAGGGGAGGAAAGGGAATGACGAGAGGGGAGAGAATGACGAAACAGGAGGGGAGAGGAGACGGAAGAGGGAAGGGAAGGGGAGGCGTAGGGTGGGGAGGGGGGAGGCGTAGGGTGGGGAGGGGGGAGGCGTGGGGTGGGTAGAGGGTGGGGGGGGTGAGAGCTGGGATAAAAATGTGGCCACTTACCAAATAAGCAGCAAAGACTTCGTGGGAAAATTTAGTATGGATTATTGTGTAGTGCTGAGAGCCTTGTTGATGGTGACGATGGTGACGATGGTGACGATGGTGGTGGTGGTGATGGTGGTGGTGGTGGTGGTGGTGGTGGTGGTGGTGATGGTGATGGTGATGATGGTGGTGATGGTGGTGGTGGTGGTGGTGGTGGTGGTGGTGATGGTGGTGGTGATGGTGATAGTGGTAGTGATGACGGTGGTGATGATAATAAAGATGATGACAGTTCTGAAAGCCTTGCCGAGAATAATGACGATGATAATGAAGTTGATAATGATGACCGTAGTAATAATGATGCTAACTGATGATGATGATAAAATAATAATAGTGATAACTTATTTAACCAATTCCCAGTTATTAGTTCAGTTAGCGCAGTTACCAGTTACCAGTCAGTGTATGCCCCTCAAGCTATCAATAAACGGATACAGTCGTGTTTAAATTAGGCTTTCACAGAGTTAATCCTTTCCTCTCCTCTTTCCTCCCCTTCATCCCTCCTCCTCCTGTTCTTCTCCTTCCTCTCATGGACTTTTCCTCTTATCCAATCTCTTTCTCCCCTCTCTTCCTCTCCCCTTCCCCCCTCTTTTTCTTTCATTTTTCTTCAATCCTCTCTCTCTTCTCCCCTCCCCTCCCCTCCCTTCACCCTCAATTACATTCCCCTTCATCCCTAAAACTCATCCTTCCCCTCACTTCCCTTCTCTTTCCCTTCGCATCATTTACCCTTTCTCTTATTCTTCCCCTTTTGTTCTCTCTTTTATCGAGCCCATTCTCCTCCCCTCCCTTATTTTCCCTTCCTTCCCTTCTCTACCCTTCCTTCCCCTACCTCTTTACTCACCCTCCCTTCCCCTTCTCTACCCTCCCTTCCCCTTACCTACCCACCTACCCCCTAACCTATCCCTCACCCCCCTACCCTTTGAACCTTTAAGATAATAACATGTATATAAAACCCTGGCGGAGGTAATTAGGGGTAACTCAGGTGAGGAACTACCCATGGCTAACGATAGTACTGTAGTTAGCACATAAACAAGGAGACCGGAACATAGCTATCAGGTAGGAATGTCAAGCGAGAGACTATGTTGGGAGTATGTGGTGTCCGTACAATACAGCTATACCGCACATGTCAACATAGGACCTAGTATATAAGGGTCACTGTATGGTAATGTATACAGTCAGCTATTTAAGGTTCATTAGGTTCTCTCCTCCTGAACCCTTAAAGATTCAGACTCACGAATCCGAAGCATTTATGGATAGAATACCGTGACAACTGAACAAAAATGGATATGTAAGATGACTAGTGAGTTGTTAGGACAAGGTAGGGGAGGTACTCACAGCTCGGTGGTGTCCTCAGGGATGTGGAGGGGGACATGGGTGAAGCCTCGGTCCCGGCAGTCGACGATGCCCTCAGAACATCGGCAGGAGTCCGGGCAGAGAGGCGGCGAAGGGCATCCAGCACCATCATCTCGTCGCCCACCACCTGAAGAAGAACACACAGGTTAGACCCACCTTAATACACTCATTACCTGTACTACCACACCTGTACTACCACACCTGTATCAATATTATATCTAATTTATACAGGTATCCAGGTATTCCCCCAGTTCCTCGACCCCCATGAATTACCTGGAATTAAGTATCTGGCATTTACCTGTACACTTACCCCCCTACACACAGGTAACCCCCCCCCCCCCCGAGCTTCCTGGGGCTGATAACTTGATCAACTAGACTGTTCCTGTTTACAGCCAGTGTTAAAGAGAATGATTATAGCGACACCACACCACACCACCTCACACCACACCACACCACACCACAACACTACAGCACACCAAAATACAACAACAACACCACAATACAGCACAGCAAAATACAGCATCACCATCAAAATACAACACCACACCAACATACATCATCACTACAGCACACCATCATCACTACAACACACCACACCATCACCATTACAACACACCACACCCAGGGTACAGCACCATAGCACGACTTAACCCCAACACCTCACACAACTCAAGAGCATCAAATTACATAGACAGTCTTTACTACCATTCACTCACGACCCACAGTACGAGATGGTCCAACTGCTACCGTGGCCAACCTTCCTCTTTGTCCTCCTCCCTCTCCCTCTCCCTCCCTTTTTTTTCTCTCCTTTTCCTACCATTCCACGACTCTAACACCCGTCCCTCACCCGTCCCCTCTTCCCCCAGGTTATGGTCTACTAGTTCCCCCTCACTCACCCACTTTAATCCCCACTAATCCATCTCAAGCCCTCTCATCCACCTCAACTCCTCTCACTGATCTCAAGCCCACTCACCCATCTCAACTCCCCTCACACCCACTATAACCCCTCTCACAACCCTCTCAAATTCCCTCTCACCCACCTTAACTCCCCAGTCACCCACCCCAATCCCACTCCCCCCTCTCAACCACTCCTGTTTTGGTTTAACAACTTTATTAACAAGACTGGGGGACAATTTCACCTATTGTGAGTCGTTCAATCAGGTGTTGACATTGTTTAGTGCCACACAGGACAGACGTTCACACACACGAGTTAATAAAACGGGTTAAATTCACTTATACAATAAAACCTCTATTTACCGGACTATAGGGAGAGGAAAAGTCCGTTATATCGAGGGCCCGTTGGAAGTGAAATTTCCATCTTATGAACTATTATAAAAATTAAAGTCCGTTATATCGAGGATCCGTTAAATGTGAAACCCTCATTTAACGGATTATATGGCCATATAAGCCCGTTATATGAAGAAAGAAGTCCGTTATATGGAGAGAAAAGTCCGTTATATGGAGGTTTCACTGTACCTGTATTCCAAATTGGTAAATCAAGACGGACATAGGATATACTGTTAGGATATCAAGGACACCTGACACACCTGACTTAGTGAAGTAATTAAGGATATATTAGACCAGGTGTAAACAGTGTGTCAGTGTTATATTCTACAGTGTTTAAGAGTATTAATGTTCTAAAGGTTTTATCACAAAGATGGGGAGCATAACTAGGTGGGGAGCATAGCCTAGACGGGAGAGAGTAACACAAGACGGGGAGAATGACACTAAGAAGGGAGCATAAAACAATGTGGGGAGAATAGCAGCAGTACACACCGGGGGAGGGAGGAACCAAAGAAGGGGTGAATAAGACAATGTGGGGAGCATAACACACGACCGGGGAGCATAACAGCAGCAGCACACGCCAGGGGGAGGAACCACAGCCTCTCCCCAGCACCCCTATCCTGCCTTCACCCGCCACTTAGCGCCCTCATGAACACTGGTTACGTCTCGACTCCAATTACCGACTCCTGCACACTGGCTGGAGGACACGGGGAAGGGGGGGGGGGCAAGGAGGAAGGGGGGCCAGGGGTAAGGGGGTCAGGTAGGCTGGGGATAAAGGGACAGGTGGGCAGATAGGCTGGGGATGTGGGGCAGGGGGTAAGGGGCAAGAGGGTATAGGGGGCAGGTAGGTTGGGGAGGGGAGAGGTCTAGTAGGTAAGAAGGAGAGAGGTAGGGAAGGAGGGGGGGTAGAGGGAAGGAGGGGGAGAGGTAGGGAAGGAAGGAGGGGGGTAGGGAAAGAGGGGGAGAGGTAGGGAAGGAAGGGGGGAGGTAGGGAGGGAAGGAGGAAGAGGTAGGGAAGGAGGGAGGGGGAGGTAGGGAAGGAGGGGGGTAGGGAAGGAAGACTAGAGGGAGGAAGATATGGAGTCTGAAAGGACGGGAAGGAGAGAGGGAGGGATGGGAAGGAATCTCTTAGGAGAGAGAGAGAGAGAGAGAGAGAGAGAGAGTAAAGGAAGGGGAGAGAGGAAAAGGGAGGGAGGGACAGAGGGAGGGAAGGAAGGAGGGAAGGAAGGAGGGAGGGACAGAGGGAGGGAGGAAAGGCCTCATAGGTTGTCAAGGTTTAGTCGTACACAAAGATCCATCACGAGGCCGATAACGGGATATGGAAGAGGGTGATGGAACGGGTAGTTCTGGTCTAGAGTGGAATGGGGACTGTTTCTTCTGGTGTGGAAAAGGGCATTACCTTCCCGAGATGAGATCTTCTGGGATGGGAGGGTGAGAAAGAGAGGATTTAACTGGGATGGAAGGGCTGAAATCTGCTCGGATGGAAGGGGAAGGTTGGAAATCGGACACACACACACACACACACACACACACACACACACGAAACACCAGGTAAGTTTTCTGTTCAACATATTTATTTACCATATTGGGTGAGGGAAGTAGAGGAGAGAGAGAGGGGAGGAGGGATAGGAGGAGGGTAGATATGGGTAGAGGGAACAGGAGAAGCAGGAGTAAAGGGGGGGGGGAAGGAGGGGGAGAGGAAGGAGGATTGGGAAACGGAAGAGGAGAGAGAGAGAGAGAGAGAGAGAGAGAGAGAGAGAGAGAGAGAGAGAGAGAGAGAGAGAGGAAAGGCGACTCATAGGTAGAATAAAAAACACAACAAAGGTGAACAAGGGTGGAGAAAGACCTCAGGGTGTGTTGTTCCAAGTGGGTGGGCGGGGTGGGCTGAGTGGGCGGGATGGGTGGATAGGTAGGTAAGTGGGATGGGGTGGAGAGCCTGGACATTACCCTGAATACCTTCTTGGGTGGGTGAGTGGAATATTAGACTGGGTGGGCAGCTAGGTGGGGTAGGCAGGCAGGGTGGGTAGGATGGGTAGGGTGGGTAAGGGACTTGGAACATTACCGTGAGTGCCTTTGTCAAGCACCAGGGAGAGTGATGGGGGGGCGGCACTCACTCAATATATCACATCAGAGTTCATTGAGTGGATGAAGGCCAGGGAGGCATCGGAGTACCAGGTGACAAGCCCACAGAGTGCTGCCTAATTTGGCCCGGCCGGCAGAGTCCTGTACGATCACCTGAAGATTACGCACCCCAGCTTATTTAACTTCGTCTAATGCTTAATAAATACCCTAACGGCAGCAACCTAATCTAAGCTGATCTAAGCTGATCTAACCTAATCTAACCTAACCCAACCTAACGAAATCTAAAGCTAACCTAACCTAACTTAACCCAACCTAAGCAGTAGTGGTGGTGGGGGTAGTGGTGATGATGGTGGTGGTGGTGATGATGGTGGTGGTGGTGATGATGGTGGTGGTGAGGCTGGGGATCAAATTAAGACGGTGTGGCCAATATTACGACGATATGTGGCCACTATGAAGATAAGCGGTGGCCTGATA
>CAUDMG010002164.1:3477500-3497500 GCA_958450375.1 Homarus gammarus | reverse complement strand
AGGGGTGAGAGGTGAGGGGTCGTGGTGATGGAGGGGGGAGGAGGGGTGAGAGGTGAGGGGTCGTAGTGATGGAGGGGGGAGGAGGGGTGAGAGGTGAGGGGTCGTGGTGATGGAGGGGGGAGGAGGGGTGAGAGGTGAGGGGTCGTGGTGATGGAGGGGGGAGCTGTGTGTGTGTCATACAGGTCTCCAGTTTATCTAATTTTCGTCAGAGGAGGAAGATGGGGGCTGACAAGATGAGGGGCTAGATGGGGGCTGACAAGATAAGGGGCTAGATGGGGGCTGACAAGATAAGGGGCTAGATGGGGGCTGACAAGATAAGGGGCTAGATGGGGGCGGACAAGATAAGGGGCTAGATGGGGGCTGACAAGATAAGGGGCTAGATGGGGGCTGACAAGATAAGGGGCTAGATGGGGCTGACAAGATGGGGGACTGAGAGGGACTGGGTGGGGGCTGCCAGGTAAAGCACTCTCAATACACTACATATATATTTCATGGAAAAATCCCCTTTCAATGGTTTAAATTTCTCAATAAAATTTTTAATATTAACTAGGAAAAAAAA
This sequence comes from Homarus gammarus, assembly GCA_958450375.1. Taxonomy (NCBI): domain Eukaryota; kingdom Metazoa; phylum Arthropoda; class Malacostraca; order Decapoda; family Nephropidae; genus Homarus; species Homarus gammarus. Next base: position 3,496,941 of record CAUDMG010002164.1, on the reverse strand, counting down.
ATAATATACTTTGTGTTATTTATCTAAGAAATTAAGAATGAACGTGATAAAATGTCAATAACGAAGTGATTTTTTATTCAAGTTATCAAGCAAGGCTGATATAATATAAATAATAATAAGCCATTTTAGTCATAAGCAACACGTATAATAAAGGTGAGATTAGCTTAAAATATATAATATGGCTTCTACCATTAAAATATACTCGAGTCCCCCCCCCCCCTCTCCCCTACCAGGCCTAAGATAGACCTTGGCACCAGGGTTACAAGGTACAGCAAGGTCACACAGTCCACATAACAAGGTCAAAGAGGTCACCTTCCTTATTGGCGGTATTATTATTATTATTATTATTGTTATTATTATTATTATTATTATTATTATTATTATTATTATTATTATTGTTGTTGTTATTATTGTTATTATTATTATTATTATTATTGTTATTATTGTAATTATTGTAATTATTGTTATTATTATTATTATTATTATTATCATTATTATTGTTATTATTATTATCATTATTATTCCTTCTCATACCTCTTCCCTCTCCTTCCCCTCCACACCTGCCTCACTCCTACAAACCTCTCCCCACACCCCCACAAACCTCCCCTCCCCACACCCCCACATCTCCTCCCCAACAAACATTCAACTCCCACCCCCACAAACATCCTCCTGCAAGCCTTCCTTCCCCACAAACCTCTCCCCCTACCCTAAACTCCCCCCCCCCCCCACACACGTCACCATCAGAAGGTTAAACCAACTTCACTTTATCACAAACAGGAATTAATGATGACAGAAGGAAGGGTCGTCTCTACACCTGATCCACCGCCTCCACCTGATCCACCGCCTCTACCTGATCCACCGCCTCCACCTGATCCATCGCCTCCACCTGATCCACCGCCTCTACCTGATCCACCGCCTCCACCTGATCCAGCAGCTCCACCTGGTCCACTACCTCCACCTGATCCACTCATTAAAACCCGGAGAGATAATTAAGCTTTACCTACTTAAATCTTCACCAAACTTCAATAAAATAATACATAAAGTTACGCTTTAAAACTAACCTGACCTGACCTGACCTGACCTGACCTAACCGCTCTAAATATTAATAACTAAATGCTCCCAAAATATCATCGTATATTCTTTAAAAAATAATTATTGTTTTACGCTATAAAAACATAATTACTATCTCCAAAAAAGGAAATATATTTTTAAATAATTATATAAAATACAGACAACTACAAAAATAAGTTAAAAAATAATTGCACATTGCGAAATACAAAAATTAATCCATTTATCAGTCAAGAGAAAATTTGGGTTATAGAAAAATAATAAAATGATTCAATAAATGCGTGTGGAGTGTGGGTGGGTGTGGGTGGGTGGGTGTGGGTGGGTGGGATGGAGAGTGGAAGCGTGGAAGGGAGTGGTTGGGCGTGCGGGAAATAGTGGGCGGGAGGAAGGGGGGCGTTTGGGAGGGGAGAGGGCCGCCAGTGGGTTAGTTAGGTGGCGTGTCGGCCAATTAGCGGTGGCGGGGGCCTGGTGCACCACGACGGGTCACGACGCCTCCGGGGCAAAACACTGCCCATACCCAAATATAGAAGAATCAACTGTTACTGCTGGAGCCAGAGCTGGTCCGGTCCAGTGGTTGTGGTCCAGGGGTCCAAAAGGCCTATGGTTAAGTGGTCCAAGGGTCCAGTCCTTTGCAGGTCCAGAGGTTCTCTGGTCTAAGAGTCCGGGGGCCCAACAGTCCACGGGCTCAACAGTACAGGGGCCCAACAGTCCAGGGGCCCAACAGTATAGGGGTTCAACAGTCCAGGGGTCCAAAATAATTATCTATAGGTCCAGTCTACTACGTGTGTGTGTGTGTGTGTGTGTGTGTGTGTGTGTGTGTGTGTGTGTGTGTGTGTGTGTGTGTGTGTGTGTGTGTGTGTGTGTCCACAGAAGAAACTAACGAAGCTTAACGGTGGGTGGAAGATGGAGGCCACAGCTCAAGGTTTAAACAAATTGATCTTCACCAAACAGATCCACTGAAGTCTACTGAAGCCTCACAAGTCCAGTGAATACAAGACAAAAAAGAAGCCAATTGTCTTCAAACTATCATCAACAGTAAGACAAACACATCACAAACTTGAACACATCACAAACTTGAACACATCACAAACTTGAACACATCACAAATATGAACACATCACAAATATGAACACATCACAAACTTGAACACATCACAAACTTGAACACATCACAAACTCAAACACATCACAAACTCAAACACATCACAAATGATCCCCGTATCTCTTCCTCTATCTCTGGATCAACAAGAGTCATGATACCGTTCAGAAAACCTCCCTAATTTAAGGTGTGTCTGAGGAGCTCCACTCTGCCGTGCTCCTCCAACACGAGATAATTACACGTATCAGACTCGAGCTGTTTCACCCTCTCTGTGTTGCCAAGCTGGCCAGTACGGAGGTCAGAGGTCACCACTATGGCCAGAAAGGTCAAAGGTCACCATTATGGCCAGAAAGAAGGTCAAAAGTCACCACCATGACATAACACAAGAGACGGGATTTAACTTGTGATTACCTACTGAGTAAATAACAATGTCTTAGCTTCACCATCAATGTCTTAGCTTCACCCTCAATGTCTTAGCTTCACCCTCAATGTCTTAGCTTCACCATAAATGTCTTAGCTTCACCCTCAATGTCTTAGCTTCACCATCAATGTCTTAGCTTCACCATCAATGTCTTAGCTTCACCATCAATGTCTTAGCTTCACCATCAATGTCTTAGCTTCACCATCAATGTCTTAGCTTCACCATCAATATCTTAGCTTCACCATCAATGTCTTAGCTTCACCCTCAATGTCTTAGCTTCACCATCAATGTCTTAGCTTCACCATCAATATCTTAGCTTCACCATCAATGTCTTAGCTTCACCATCAATGTCTTAGTCTGTGTTCAATATGGTGAAAATCCGAGTGAACAAATGTATCGACCACTTTATAACGTTAAGACTATTGTAATTTATTTTTCTGGTCAAATATTGAAAAAAAAATAATCAGAAATCAGAATCTTTGTCTTGAAGCAGTAGTCGGGAGTGAGGAAAAAACAAGGTGTTGGTCACGTTTCAACACACCTTGCTTAATATATCTCAGGTGTTCTCAGGTGATTTTTAATTAAGATGCTCCAGGTGTTACTGATGCATAGATCATTACCTAATCATTTAATTAAGATGCTCCAGGTGTTACTGATGCATAGATCATTACCTAATCATTTAATTAAGATGCTCCAGGTGTTACTGATGCATAGATCATTACCTAATCATTTAATTAAGATGCTCCAGGTGTTACTGATGCATAGATCATTACCTAATCATTTAATTAAGATGCTCCAGGTGTTACTGATGCATAGATCATTACCTAATCATTTAATTAAGATGCTCCAGGTGTTACTGATGCATAGATCATTACCTAATTATTATCTAAGACTCATAATGTTAACTTAGAGAATAAAACTACATTAAGATACAGACACTTACTTGTAAAACACAATGTAAATATCTAGGGATAAAATTAAAAGAAAAAGAAATTAACTGACTCTTCCTACATCCAACACACTCGTCTGCCTCTTCTTCCCCTTCCTACTCTTCCTCCTCCTCATCCCCCCTTTTTTTCTCCCTCCTTTTCCACCTTATCTTCTTCTTCCTCCCCCTCTTCTCCCGCCTCCTCCAACATATAGTGACTCATACCAAGACGTTACCAACACACATTCCACAAACGCCTGCCTGGGAGCGCTGACCACCCCCCCCCCCTCTCTCCCGCCTCTGGTCCAACGTGCTTAAGGGAAGGATGAAGTGGTAGGAGGAGAGAGCGGGTGCAGACTACAGCTATCAGATGACATGCTCACGTTTTCCCCCAACTCAACCCTCTTCTTGGTCAATTCAATCGTATTATCAAACTGCAAGACTTGATATATCCTCCCCCCTCCCATCCAACCGCACCCCCATCCTTCCCCTAACCTCCACCCCCCCCCCCCTCCCCTTCAGTCGTATTATCAAACTGTCCCGCTAATACCCTTCCCTCCCCCCCCCCCCCTCCACAAAGACGCCCACATCGTTTTAATGTAATCTTTTGTGACTTAAACACGGTAGTCAAATGTGAGGAGAAGGAAGGTTTTGACTGCCAGAAGAGTTACAGAGTCTGAGAGAAGTCATTACTGTACAGACAAACATACGGAACCTATGACCGTATCTAAATAGTTTCATATATACGTAAAATCATAACCAAATTGCGATGAAAATACAAATAAGTCAAAACTACAAGAACTATTATTTTCCTCTTGAGTTCATTTATCCCGAGTTCAAATATGAGAGACAGGGATCTTTGAGAAGCCGGACTCGTGTTGTAAGCGTCTTGTCATCTGTGTTGGCTCTGAGTGACAGGTTCTCTTGAGCCAGTGAGTGCGTCTTAGTGCTCATTCCTTGGGTTAAATTTTGTTATATAGCGACACCAACTACCAATGGGGGGGGGGGGGGACTGTGGCGTCATAAACAGGTCCGGTATCTCAAAGGAAAACTATCATACCTGGTGTAATTACCTGATTATATTATTATGCTTACCTGTATAATAGTCTAACCTTAAAAAATATATATAATTGACGTTCCACAGGTAAGAGGAATCCTAGTTATCACAATGTTCTCCATCACACCCTCTCCCTTACCACCAGTGACCGCCCCTACACACACACACACACTAAGACAGTCGCACCACATGAAAGTCCTCTCACACCGTCACCAACACGACAAAGTGCGCCCATTTCCGCGTGTGTGTGAAGGTCCGCATACAAAGCGGCCGCGTCTGTATCCATTGTGGTGACCAGATCGTCCGCCCATCACCCACCTACCCACACACAAACCTCTCCCTCACCCACACCTCTACCTCCCTCACCCACACCTCTCCCTCACCCACACACACACCTCTCCCTCACCCACACACACACCTCTCCCTCACCCACACCTCTACCTCCCTCACCCACACACACACACACACCTCTCCCTCACCCACACCTCTACCTCCCTCACCCACACACACACCTCTCCCTCACCCACACACACACCTCTCCCTCGCCCACACACACACCTCTACCTCGCCCACACACACACCTCTACCTCACCCACACCTCTACCTCACCCACACACACCTTTCCCTCACCCACCCACACACCTCTCCCTCACCCACACACACATCTCTACCTCGCCCACACACACACCTCTACCTCGCCCACACACACACCTCTCGCCCACACACACACACCTCTACCTCGCCCACACACACACCTCTCGCCCACACACACACACCTCTACCTCACCCACACACACACCTCTCGCCCACACACACACACACCTCTACCTCACCCACACACACCTTTCCCTCACCCACACACACCTCTCCCTCACCCACACACACCTTTCCCTCACCCACACACACCTCTCCCTCACCCACACACACACCTCTACCTCACCCACCTCCTTCACCCACAGTCACCCACCTACCTGTCTGTCTCTCTAAACACAAACTACAGGTAACCTCATTTACTCATCAGGTATTCATCACTCAGTGTGTCAACAATAGTGCACTAATTACGGCGTCTATACCGTGTTAATGAAGGTGATGTACACGGGGGTAATTAATACGTTTGTCGTGTTGCTAGAATAATAATGATAATAATGATAATAATAATAATGATAATAATGATAATAATAATAATAATAATAATAATAATGGTAATAATAATAATAATTCGTTTTCCTTTTTGTGGGAAGCGTATGTAAATCTGAGAGAGAGAGAGAGAGAGAGAGAGAGAGAGAGAGAGAGAGAGAGAGAGAGAGAGAGAGAGAGAGAGAGGTGTAGTGGTCGACCATTAACAGGTACACAGGAGCCGACCGACACACACACACGGCTGTAACCTGTTAAGAGCTGCGTGGGTCATGTCTGCCATCACTACTACCACCACCACCGTGAGGCTCTGTGTGTGTGTGTGATGCACCGCCACTAACTCATGTCTGCCACTTACTTTATGCCACCACCCCCCTCGCCATTTCCTCCTTCGTATGCACCATTACCAACATTATGATGTGCGTGTGTGTGTGTGTGTGTGTGTGTGTGTGTGTGTGTGTGTGTGTGTGTGTGTGTGTTAAATAAGAATGTGCAAGTTTTAGTTCAATGTTGCAAGGATAGTGACACACACACACACACACACTAACGATACTCAAGTACCCTCATACATCTTGACTTATCAATGTTGTATGAATGTTGTAGTTGTATGAATCATGTTGTGGTATGAAGGACGTTGTGTAGACCACGCTGCAATAGACGTATGATTTATGTTGCATTGAGACCGTGTTGTTGTTGTTGTTGCATAAATCACGTTGTAGGTGTTGTTGTTATTGTAGTTGTATGAAACAGGTTGTAATAATCGCATAAACCAGAGGACAAGTATTAAAAAAAAAAACAATCAATTTACCTTAAACCAGCTCATCTAATTGACTTAAACCAGGTCATCTAATGTATTTCAACCAACTCATCTAATTGACTTACTAATTACATGGCAATACTGTGCCCTGTGGTCACCTCCCTCCCCGCCTCCGTCTACATCACCTGTAGTAGGAAGCTGTGTCAGGCAAGATACCATCAGCTCAGCCCCCTGTGTACCTGAAGTTTACCTGTGGGCTGGTTCAAGGTGCCTCAATGGTTTGGTTTAGTATTCAGTAACCATTCTTCTCTCTCTCTCTCTCTCTTTCTTCCGTCTCTCTTTTTTTTCTTTTACCTTTCTCTCTACATCCACCTATTCACGATATTCTCTCTCTCTCTCTCTCTCTTCTTCTTTCCCTATTTCCATCCTTCCTTCCTTCCCTCTTCTCTCACCCTCCCTATCTTCCTTCCTTTCCTTCCCTGTCTACTCCTTTTACTCACCGTTTCTTACCTACCTCCCCTTTCCTCCTCTTCCTTTTCTCTCCCTCGCCCCCCCCCCTTCCTTATCTCCCTCAAGGTCAAAGCAAGAATGTGGAGTCTGTATTCCTAAAAGATCTTGAGACCAACAGTACGATTATTCTTCCTTACCTGAGAACTTCCTTACCTGAGAACTTCCCTACTTGAGAACTTCCCTACTTGAGAACTTCCCTACCTGAGAACTTCCTTACCTGAGAACTTCCTTACCTGAGAACTTCCCTACCTGAGAACTTCCCTACCTGAGAACAACAATAATAATAATAACAACAACATACCCCTCCAACACCATTACTCTCTAAAACACACAAATAAAGGCGTAGAATTACTCGTATGTGGCGTTCCTTAGTAACCTATAGGAGTGAACACCCTCCCAGTGCACCATTACCGCGCCACAACACGTAAATAAAATGGTTGGTAGTGAATGCATTGGTATACATCAGTCATGTTCTGTGTCTGACTGTAAATGACTTTTCCCATTATTTCCTGGAATGTGTGTGTGCGTGTGAGAGAGAGAGAGAGAGAGAGAGAGAGAGAGAGAGAGAGAGAGAGAGAGAGAGAGAGAGAGAGAGAGAGAGAGAGAGAGAATATGGTAGGGTTGGCCAAAGATCACGAGCAGAGATAACACCCGCATTTACCCCCTGTCAGATAAAACCCCTTACCTCTCCCCTTACCTCTCACTCCCCCCCTACCCCTCACCTTTCCCCCACTCTCTCACTTCCCCCCATCTCCTCACCTCGCCCCAACCCCTTACTTCTCCCCCACCCCTTCATCTCCCAACCCCCTCCCTCTCACCTCTCCCCCCACCCCCTTCCTCTCACCTCTCCCCCACCCCCTCCCTCTCACCTCTCCCCCCACCCCCTCCCTCACCTAAACACGAGATATTATCATTTATATTTTATTTTACTGAATCTTAGGTTCTTCCAAGGCGTTGTGGGTCTCGTTATCTAGCTCTACGTCTCTCGATCTCGTTTTACGTCTGTCTTATCTCGTTCTGGGTCTCGTTATCTCGCTCTTCGTCTCTTGGTCTCGTTATCTCACTCTACGTCTCATCATCTCTCAGACGGTCATTGGAGATAAGTGTCTTTATTGGAGAGAGAGAGAGAGAGAGAGAGAGAGAGAGAGAGAGAGAGAGAGAGAGAGACCCCAAGTTAACACGCGGCCGTAATGGTAAATATATGTAAGCTGAGGATGTGAAATTCTTCCCTTCAGCCACAGACGTCAAGTTGTGGGAGGTGGGATTTGTTTTGGCTACGTTAGGTTACGTTACTCTGTGAACGTATGTCTTTTGACTGGATGAGTTTTGGGTTGACTGACTGTATAATTGACTGATTGGGGTGAGTTCTGGTTGACTGACTATAATTGACTGGTTGACTGATTAGCCTGACTGATCTGACTGATACATACACATACACGTATAAATAGACGCACACACATAAATATACACATACACACATACACACGCATAGACAAATGAATTCTCTCTTTTACACACAGACACAGACAGACAGACAGACAGACAGACAGACAGACACACACACACACACACGTAGTAAAAATATGGTGACGTGTCGTGTATAGAGCGAGTTGACTGGAGGCACGCAACCAATATGTTCCTTCACAGCTGCGGTTATGATCACAGCCGCCACACACACAGACGGAATTCATAACACCAGAAATGTCTCTCTCATAACACGAACTTCTGCGTTACAACAATATTATAACCGTTACAACATAATAACCGTCACACTATATATTATAAAATACTGTATACTAATTTCTGGGTTACAACATTACAACCGTTACACTACAACACGGGAACTTACACGTCACACCATTACAACTTACATCTGTCACACAGCATTAACAGCGTCACAGTTTAAAACACCAGAAGGGTTAAGGTCACAAGAGGAGGAGGAGGAGGAGGGGAAGATGAAGACAGAAGAAGAGGAGGAAGACAGATGTAAGGATAAGAAGTTGGTGAGAAGAAGAAAAGTGAGATAAATGAGAAGGAAGAAGGAGGCGGAGGAAGAGGAAGAAGAAGAGGAGAGGAAGGTGGAGGAGAAAGAAAAGAAAGAGGAGGAGAATGAGAGAGAGGTAGAGACGGACAGGCGGGTGCCCCACACACCACCAACACTGAGTGATTTATGAGAGGCGACAAGTGGCCGCCATGACACACACACACACACACACACACACACCACGTCAATTAACCATTCTAGCAACCCCTAACAACTGCTCAACACCTACGTCACTTCCGCCATCCATTCCCCCAAAAAGTGTAAACAAATAAAATTATAACACTAAAATTGCCTCCTTCCCTCCTCACTGTAGTCAACACGGTACTATAAACACGACTTCTCTCTCCTCCTCCCAAGTACTATAACTATTAACCTCTTGAGTATAATGAGTATATATAACGGCTGCCCCTCATGTAACGAGGATGGCTGGCCCAAGGGCCACCTAGGCGTGAATTTGTTTAAGGTGTAGAAGCTGTCACCAACACAACAACCTCACCCTGAGTTAACGAGCTGCATGACACAGTGTCAAGGAATAATCCGAGAAGACCGGATAACTCGCCAAGTGCACTGGCTAACCATTACCCCGGAACACGATCCGCAAATCGATTAACATCCAGGTCCCAATTACTGCTGGGTAGACAGAGGCAAATGAGTGTAATGCAAGTTTCGATGACATTAAATCATCGTACTCAAGGTATACAAGTCGTCGTACTCAAGGACACAAAACACACCGTACTCAAAGACATAACTCATCGTACGCGGGAATTTAACCTTACAAGACACAGTCACCATGATAAGTGATCTTAACAACATTCTTCCACTGTTCATAAGAAACATTAACATAACCAATAACATCACTTCATTATTTCATGTTAATTAATAATATTCACCTAATAATTAATTTCTCTTAAAATTTCCATCTTTTCACAATAAAAATCAATCATATATTAGAATTTAATTAATCGATTACTAAACCTAAAACGATTAATTACATGTTTTTAAAAATTCTAATCCCCCTCGATTTTTAACCATTCGTAATCTAAAACACAAATTTATGTCAAAATCCTAATTACTGTGGGATTAATTTATTCTTTTTAATAGGTAAAATAAATTGTACGGTGACTGACTAAAGGTAAAATATATTAGAGAAAATAAACATTAATAAAGTCATAGGAAATTAAACTCCTTAGATTGAAATGTGATATAGAGAAACCATAGAGTTGTATACACCAGTTTACACCAGTTTCATCATCATTACCATCATCATCACTATCAACACCATCACCATCATCATCACTATCAACACCATCATCATCAACACCATCATCACTATCAACACCATCACCATCATCATCACTATCAACACCATCATCATCATCACATCAACACCATCATCACTATCAACACCATCACCATCATCATCACTATCAACACCATCACCATCATCATCACTATCAACACCATCACCATCATCACTATCAACACCATCACCATCATCACTATCAATACCATCACCATCATCACTATCAACACCAACACCATCATCATCATTGGTTCATCTCACCTGTCCTGCCACCTTTAGTATTGTGATCACCTGTGCTGGAGATAATTACCTGCAATTATTCAACCTTTTCCGCAATCTTTCCTCTTTAAGTGTTAAATTTTGACTGTGTGTGTGTGTGAGAGAGAGAGAGAGAGAGAGAGAGAGAGAGAGAGAGAGAGAGAGAGAGAGAGAGAGCCCCCCCCCCCCACAATAAAAAAAACAATATCCATGGTTAAAGTCATGGGTATCAGGTACATAACCCTAAAGGTTAGGTTAAGGTACATCCTCAGTAACATTATCCTCTGCCATATTATTTAACTTTACGACAAACGAAACATTATGGCTAACCTAACCTAACCTACCTTAACCTAATCCAATGAAGACATTTTTAACTGATATCTATATATTTTAGTTAGTTTTCGCTCAATATGCTAATCTATTTTTAATTACTATACTGTATAGACAATTATCTCACTATTTTAATTATTCCTAAGATACAAGAAAAAAAAATCGAATACACTTTACGTCAATCTTTATAAACCGGAAAAAAACTAATTATATGTGTAATAATCGTAATTACCGGATGTTCAATAATTCCGGGTTACATCCATGTGCCCTGAGCTGCTCCCCGCCCTAACAACAATGGCTCGTTTCCTTGTTATTTTCCAACATGAACCTAAAATATAATGTTGATATATTCGTTTTTTGTTGTGGTGGTTATAATAGAAGTTGTAAAGGCTATTTTGTACTGTTGTGATTATTTTAGATGTTATTTCTGGAGTTTTAAATAGCTATACTAGGACTATTAGCATCAATTGTAATTTAACTAGTTGTTGTAGACTCAGGTGAATCGACCCAAGGTTATTAAGACACCGTGTGCATTAGGGTTATTATTTTTTTACAACTTCTACAACAAAAACAACTTATTTCTACCCCACTGTGACGTAGATACATGGCAAGTGAGGCTATGTTAGTGACCGTCAGACAGACATACATACATACATACATACATAACACTGGACAAAAACTTACCACCACCTGTCATACACCCGGAAGTGAATATAACGAATCGTAACTTAAAAAAAAAACTCCCTCACTGCGGTAAAAAACAGTATTGGTTGGTCAGTAAAGGCGGGTAGACTTTGTGTTTATATAAAGGATTTGTGTTTTATGAGTCTGGCTGTCACTTGTGTAGCGTGTGAAGGTATATCGTGTAATTTTCAGCTCAAATGACGTAGTTAAATTGTTTATTTACCTTAATGGGCTGATTAATAACAACCATAGTGATAATATTAATACTACGAATAATAATAATAATAATAATAACCAGAGCAAACGATAAAATTGAAGTATAACACAGGTAAGTAAGGTAATTAGCAGAGAGGTGATTCAGGTAACTAACACACAGGTATATTAGGTAATTAACGCACAGGTGAGTCAGTGAGGCAAACACACAGGTAACAGATAAGGTATTTAACACATAGGTGAGTCAGGTAAGTAATTAACGCACAGGTGTGTAGTAATTAACAAAGTTGAGTTAAGATATTAAGACACACAGGTAAGATGATAAATACTACATATGTTAAGGTGAGTCGTAATTAACACACACAGGTGAGAAAGATAATTAATAGTGACAGGTTACATATTCAATTTAGTCAGAAGCAATTAGAATACAGGTGAGACTTAATTAGGTCACAGGTGAGATAATTAGGACACAGGTGAGATAATTATGGGACAGGTGATATAATTAGGATACAGGTGAGATAATTATGGCACAGGTGAGATAATTTGGACACAGATGCCACAGATAATTAAGAGATACACATGTGAGTCAGTAATTAGGCCACACAGGTGAGTAAGGTAATTATCACAATTGAAATAAGTAATCAACAGACACAAGTAATTAAGCCACACAGATCAATCAGATAACTAATTAACCCACACAGGTAAGTCAGGTAATAATCCAATATACGAGGCAGGTACAGTAGTTAATTAAAACACAAAGGTAAGCCAGGTAAATCTGATAATTAGCAAAAACAGGTGTGATGTTAGTTCAAGGTCACGTAGTTACGAGGTGATTTAAGGTCACGTAGTTACTAGGTGGTTTAAGGTCACGTAGTTACTAGGTGGTTTAAGGTCACATACTGTAGTTACGAGTTGGTTTTAGGTCACATAAATATGAGGTGGTTTAAGGTCACGTAGTTATGATGTGGTTTAAGGTCATGTAGTTATGATGTGGTTTAAGGTCACGTAGTTAGGATGTGGTTTAAGGTCACGTAGTTAGGATGTGGTTTAAGGTCATGTATCATTCAATCTTAAAGACGAACCAATGAAGAACTTAGTCTGTTACCTCAGAGTCAACGAGAGAAATTCCTGGTGTTAAAGACTTGTGTTACGACTGGTGTTGAGTTCCTGGTGTTAAGACTGGTGTTAAGTTCCTGGTGTTAAGACTGGCGTTAGTTCCTGGTGTTGAGTTCCTGGTGTTAAGACTCGTGTTGAGTTCCTGGCGTTAGTTCCTGGTGTTAAGTTCCTGGTGTTAGGACTTTTGTTGAGTTCCTGGTGTTAAGTTCCTAGTGTTAAGACTTGTGTTGAGTTCCTGGTGTTAGGTCCTGGTGTTAAGTTCCTGGTGTTAAGACTGGTGTTAAGTTCCTGGTGTTAAGACTGGTGTTGAGTTCCTGGTGTTGAGTTCCTGGTGTTAGTTCCTGGTGTTAAGTTCCTGGTGTTAAGACTGGTGTTGAGTTCCTGGTGTTAGTTCCTGGCGTTAGTTCCTGGTGTTGAGTTCCTGGTGTTAAAACTGGTGTTGAGTTCCTGGTGTTAAGTTCCTGGCGTTAGTTTCCGGTGTTAAGTTCCTGGTGTTAAGACTGGTGTTGAGTTCCTGGTGTTAAGTCTAGTGTTAAGTTTCTGGTGTTAAGTTTCTGGTGTTAAGTTCCTGGTGTTAAGTCTGGTGTTAAGACTGGTGTTAAGTTCCTGGTGTTAAGTCTGGTGTTAAGACTGGTGTTGAGTTCCTGGTGTTAGTTCCTGGTGTTTAGTTCCTGGTGTTAAGTCTGGTGTTAAGTTCCTGATGTTAGTTCCTGGTGTTAAGTTCCTGGTGTTAAGTCTGGTGTTAAGACTGGTGTTGAGTTCCTGGCGTTAGTTCCTGGTGTTAAGTCTGGTGTTAAGTTCCTGATGTTAGTTCCTGGTGTTAAGTTCCTGGTGTTAAGTCTGGTATTAAGACTGGTGTTAAGTTACTGATGTTAGTTCCTGGTGTTAAGTCTGGTGTTAAGTCTGGTGTTAAGTTCCTGATGTTAGTTCCTGGTGTTAAGTTCCTGGTGTTAAGTCTGGTGTTAAGACTGGTGTTGAGTTCCTGGTGTTTTGTTTATGGTGTTATGTTTGTGGTGCTCAGATGGTGTTAATAACGATAATTTTAAGTACTTATTATATTACTGATTCTAATAAGGTAAGGTAATGAACTAATGTTAGTAGTAGTAGTAGTAGTAGTAGTAGTAGTAGTAGATATTATTACAGTACAATATTCTTTTAATTTAATACACGACAACAATAAATAAACTGTATTGTCATTATTATTGTATCAACATTAACAGTTATTTTATTCTGCCTTCATCTACATGGTCAGTGTGTTATAAATTAATATACCTGGCCAGGTCGGCTTACCTCAACACAAAGCTGGGCGTGGGGGGGAGGTAGTGTTGAAATAATAATAATAATAATAATAATAATAATAATAATAATAATAATAATGATAAAAATAATAATCCATTTCTGATAAGTGAATAAAAACATCACTAAACCACAAAACACAATAATAAAACAAACACAAAAAAACAAAGATTTAAAACACCAAAATTAAACCATTACCAAATTAAAACTTCCCCACGAAACACACACGAGACGCATTCCTAAGTTAAAACATAAACCAAATTCAGAACAAAGTTTAGCAACCTTTAGTCTCTACTTGTCAAGATGGCGGAAGAAGTTTTCGTAAAAGTCTTCTTCATTCTCAAACTATAATTATCATTTTAACATTTAGCAGGAATTAAAACTTAAAACACGCGAATAAAAAAAAAACTAATTCAACTTCCAGACTTAAAACACAACTGTAATATTCAAAGGTAAAAATTAAACCTTTTAAACAAAATATTCGGGAGAAAATTTTCACAAGTTCGAAGGCAATGATGATTTTATTTATTCTAATATTTACGTTACGGTTTTAATAATTAGAAAACAATAACAAACTTTTTACACATATTGAAAATTTTATACAATACGGATATATTTATTATATTTTTCTTACAGATAAAAAAAAATCAGAGGAAGAGAAATAATGAATAAAATGAAAAACTGTATGAATGTTTGTCGGGGAGGTTGGGTTGGTGGCGTCGCATCAGAGAGGCAGCGTGTTAACCAGCCGACCAGTCACCCAGGGTTTGATTCTTCCCATCCACCCTCACTGAATTTACTACTACTATTACTACTACCACTATCACTACTACTACAATACTACTACTACTACTACTACTACTACTACCACTACTGATGTTAGGAGGATTCTTTAACGCATTGTACCTCCTCTTCCTCCTTACACCTATATTATGAATTACAGAATCTTTGAGTTACGCTTAAAGCCATGAGTTACACCGATTACAACATGAGTTACACCACCTCTACCGACCCACTAAACACACCTACCTCATAACCTACACTTCCCCCTCCCATCTAAATAAGCGACTACCGATTCCGCCTAACAGAAACCTCTCTCACCACTACCACCATATAAGAGACATCGAGGTCATAATTAACAACCATTTCGAAAAGTAGTTAATGGGGGGGGCTAGGGGTGAGGGGGAGTTAGTGGGGGGTAGGGGTGAGGGGGAGTAAATGGGGTGGGGGTGAGGGGGAGTTAGTGGGGAGATAGGGGTGAGGGGGAGTAAACAACTACTCTCGGGAGGTGTCATGGTGGGGTACAGATTCCAGAGGGTTGAGGGAGAGAAACTAAGCAATTGATGTAAGATCTTCCCAGCCTGGCGTCTCTCTCTCCCTCTCCTCACTAGGGCCCCCAACGCTGACTAAATGGCACGCACACACACACACACGCACACACACACACACACGCACACACACGAGAGTAAAAATGTTTGAAGTAATCGTTTACTTTTGAGACGACGGTCGAGGTATAGTGTCAAGGAGTTAAGAAATAAAAGTTTTAAAGGGAACGTAAAAGGTTTTAATACTTTTAATACTTTATGAATGTCTACTTAGATACTTTTTCCTTGTTGTAAACTTTTCTAAACAGCAGGTAACTCGTACTAATCATAGTATCAGGTATATGCTGTCGCCTTTAATATTGCAAATTACATGATACTCAGGTAATAGTGTAAGTTTGTGTCGATAATCAATACTAAGCACACACACACACACACACACACACACACACACACACACACACACACACACAGGGGGAGGGGATTTGGTTACCTGCGTCAACAAGCGAGCCACAGGTAGCCAGAGTGTACAGCAGCAGCCTCGTGAATCTTACCTGAGACAACACTAATAACGATATGTGTTACAGGTAGATACAGGTAGGTCATTAATTATCACAATATATAATAAATATTCATCACACACAATCAACAGTTTTCCTGATATGTGGTTCAACGGTCGCCTTCACGGACGGACAGACAGACAGACGGTGATATCATTTTGTATAGATATTAAGAACTTTGTCTGTACTGTATGTAGCTTTTGGGTACACAAGGGTGAGTAATGTACTGACCTGGGCATCTCCTGGTCGGCTTACGCTTGCTGAGAGCCTGTGGAGCGACGAAGAGCAAGATGGCCAGGAGTAGCAACTTGTAGTGCATCTTGAGCTTGGTCCAGGCAAAATCACTCCCATTCATATACATCTACGAGCCGGAGTGTGCTCTCTCTCCCACACTCACCTCTACGTGCACCCCCGTGTCATCTTACCCCTCCCCGGCACACTAACGGCTCCAGATCCTCTACACGATAACACAACAATTGTTAGCCCGCTTCACGAGGGACACGACTTTCCGATTCACTAACTCCAAAACACACGTTTGGCCACTTGTAGGGCCTCACCACTCACACGCACTGGGTAATCACCTCACGAGCACCACTACGACTCAACAACACACTTAAGTTTCCACAAGAAAAGGGCGCTGTGACTTCGAAGGGGGCGCTAAATATCCGTGGGTTACGACAAGTGGCGCCCGGAGCGTGGCGGACACAGCCTCTCCTCTCACAATCTCGGCAACAACTGACCTGCCGTGCCCACTCCCGAGTCCCGCCTCACCACCTCCTCCCTCCTCCACCCTCAGGCGGATGCCAAGCACCGCTGGAAGTGCGAACTGCCGAGTCGATTTTCCCAATCTAATCGATGACTTAAAAAATGTTCGTTTTGTGATCCGTGGGCAGAGCATTAGAGCGTTAGGATCAGGGCCGCTTGTTGTGTGATATAGAGCGCTATCAGAGCAGCTGAGGGAGATTCTCGCATGATTTAGCTGAGGTTATGTGAGGTATCTGGCGTGCAGCCCGGCCCTGCCTGCTGGTGACTTGAACACGCTGCCCCAACAATTGAACGTCGCTCCTCCAACATCTTTACGCCCTTAAATATTCCGCCTTGTTGTTTGGAGTTGAGTCTCTTGATCCATCTATTATTTTACGCTATTTGAACATTGACCTTTTTTATCAGCCTGTTATTTATTCGTCTCATCCTCTCGACAATTTTACACACACACACACACACACACACACTATAAACCCTGAAATATTACGCCATAAGTACCTCATTATAAACAAGAGAATCGAACACGCTATATTTGAAAATTCTGTTGACAGTATTCATTCATCTATTATTTAATGGTATTGGATCATTTATTATTCACAGGCATTTGAACACTTGATCCCTTTTACCACGGTCGTATTCCAAACAATAATATATAGAGGTTTTAATTCTTTTATATTCGTAGACAATGAAGAGAAGCGGCAGCAGGGAGGAGAAGCGGTAGCAGGGAGAAGCGGTAAAGGAGAAAAAGCGACAGCAGGGAGAAGCGGTAAAGGAGAAAAAGCGACAGCAGGGAGAAGCGGCAGCAGGGAGAAAGAAGACGGTGAAAATAGTGAAGGGAAGTGAGAGTTTATGTCAACAAGAGGAGGTTGAGGGCAGTGACAGCAGGGACTACACTGCTCCTGTCACTGGGAGAGACAGAGAGACATAGAGAGATAGAGAAAACCACAGCATAATTAAAGACTAATGCTTAATCTCCCTGACACACACACACACACACACGTTGGGGAGTAACTGACTGACTGACTGGCTAACTGGTTCCTCCAACTGCACAACATACGGGAGACCTGGACAGACAGACAGACGCGGCCGACAACCACGACCACCACACCTTCAGGTACACATGCATGCTATTTTTATCATCAATTACTTCACCCCTTTGACAACAACAGGTATTGCTCCCCTCCCTCACCTGTCCCCTCACCTCCGCCCCCTCACCTCCGCCTCCAGGGGTAAGTTAGTCATTTATTGAAGGTTATTATTAGGTCTGTTATTATTAGCTTGGTATTATAATTATTACTTTTATTATTTTATTATTGTTGATGTAATTCGTTCTTGATGTTATTATTATTATTATTATTATTATTATTATTATTATTATTATTATTATTACATTACATTATTATTAGTAGTCGTAGAAGTGTTATTATTACTACCACTACCACCACTACTACTGCTACTACCACTACCACTACCACCATTACTACTATTGCTACTACTATTTTTTTTTACGTGGCCTCCATCCTCTCCCAATAGCCACACTTTCGCCACCATTTTATTACTTACTACTACTACCACAACCTCTACTACTACCACAACCTCTACTACTACCACAACCTCTACTACTACCAGCCTCTATACGCAGGTATTAGAGGTCACAGAACAACACCTGACAACACATTATAATTCACGAGATTCAGTGAGCCAAATGGACCCACCAAGACCCAAACTTTGTAGACTAATGGAGAGACAGAGTGAGAGGTGAGGGAAGCCGGAGAGACAGAGTGAGAAGTGAGGAAAGCCGATTTAAGATTGGTGGTAAAGGTGAAATATATTGTAGTGTTGTAAGTACCTGAGAATATGTTGTTGTTATTAGTGTTGTTGTTTTTGTTGTTATTGGTATAGTTGTTATGTTTTTGATATTATTTTTGTTGTTTTGTTATTATTATTATTATTATTGTTACTATTACTACTACTACTACTACTACTACTACTACTACTACTACTACAACAACTACTACTACAACTACCACTAAACACACTCTACTATCACAACTTCAGCAACAAGACACAACACACCTACAAACCAACGCACCTTCCCACCGACAGCTGACCAACACACAATAACCTAACGTAACCACCACAACAAAAGCCTCCCCTCGGACCCCCTAATTAGCCACACCGTTAACACACATTCAGATGCCATGTTTAACCTTCTGTGGGAGAATTTTAACAAGTTTATCCTCCTAAAGTGTTCTTCTTAACTTAAAACTTAACCTAACCTAACCAAACCTAACTTAAACCTAACATAACCTAACCTAACCTAACCTAACCTAACCTAACCTAACTAGCCAAAACTACCCCAGGGTCGTTGGTTAGTGTCTGGTTTGGTTGGTTCGTGTTGTCTGGAGACGTAAACACAAGGTAGAGCTGTTCAATCAACGATACTTTGTCTTATCTAATATGTTTACCTGTCCGTCACACCTGTAATTAGTAATCTCACCTGATGATGTTAATGGTAATGATGATAATTTGTTGATTTTTTGCGGGATTTCTTGATTGTATGTATGTCTGGTGATA
>CAUDMG010002164.1:3462500-3470000 GCA_958450375.1 Homarus gammarus | reverse complement strand
GAAACGTCTTTTATTTTCTATTGGTTTAACTTCAGGAAATATTTTTTTTTCATTCGTGGAAACAAATAACAGATAATTTTTTGTTAATTTTTCTTAATTATTACTGGAAAAATAAAATTCATTAGTATTTTTTATCATTACTTCTAAAATATAAAAGTAAATACGTATTTCTCTACTTTATTCCAAGATATAAAATAATAACCATTTAATAACCCAAGAAAAAAAATAATCAGTACTTATTTTTTTCCTTATTTACTTCCCCCAGAAAAAATAAATAACAATTGTTCTTTTTTTGTCCTCCAGGAAAAAGAAAATTCGTATATTTTTTTCTTCACAATAAAAAAAAAGTTCCAGGGTTTATATTTTTTCTTAACTCTCAAGTCATATTTTTCACTTCACTTTCCATAATATTTGTTTTTCTTAGTCGGAATAATTAAGTTTTTGACGTAGATTAACTTTCATTGAACATATCAAAAGTTATTATTATTATTATTACTTGTTCATAGTTATTGTTATTATCATTATTATTATTATTAAACAAAAACTCCCTCACCCTATTTACCGTGGCCAAGCGGACCATCCCTCTCTCTCTCTCTCCCTTCCTCCCTCTCCCTCTCTCTCTCCCTTCCTCCCTCCTTCTCTTACTCCCTCCCTCCTCCTCCATCCCTCGCTGCTGACGACA
Source organism: Homarus gammarus (assembly GCA_958450375.1). NCBI lineage: Eukaryota > Metazoa > Arthropoda > Malacostraca > Decapoda > Nephropidae > Homarus > Homarus gammarus. The sequence continues at coordinate 3,469,318 of CAUDMG010002164.1, read as the reverse complement.
CACTCCCGTCTCTTGTGATAAAATGATGACTGAATGAATGTAAGATACGCCCTGCTGCCCGCCCCACGCACACACCCTCACCAATCCATTATAATATTCCACGGGTTTTAGAGGCGCTGGAAAGGTCAAGCCAAGACGCGCTGGGTTATATTTTCCCAGTGGTATATTATCATGTTAACTGTATGTCTGTCTGTAAGCTGGAGTATGCGGGTATAACATTGTTTTTAGTGGTAGGTGTTTGTGTGTGTTTGTGTGTTGGTGTGGGAGATAGATATATTAATTTTATAAGTTAATGTTAGTGTAAGTTATTTATTTCAGGTGTTTTAGTCTTACGGTGCTTTAAGATTATTTGTATTTTATCGTATGTGTAAAAAATATTATCTTATTAAAGTCACTAAAGCTGTTATTATAATTTATTTTTTGTATCAAATAAAGTAGTATTTTTTCTGTTGTCTGTAAAATATGATATAATAAATATTTTACGTACATATATAGATAAAAAAGATTTATTTTATTTAACAAAAGTAGACGATAAAAATAAAAATCGATTGTTTTATTTATTTTGTTATTTTACTCAATATCTTTAAGTATATTTAAATAATTTTTAAGTATATTTCGATTATTTTTTAAGTATATTTCAATTATTTTTAAGTAATTATAAACAACATAATGAAGCCAATTTTATTTCATTTAACAACAAGTTTAATTAGAGTTACTGTCCATACCTGGCCACAACAAGCTTCATTAAATGCTTTATAAGTTGGCCGGACAAGCAAAAAAAAAAAAAACGGCCGGAGAAGCTTTACTCAACCTATCCGGCTTTCTCATCCTAATACTCCTACAGCCCGGCCACACAGCTCAAGGTCCACCTCCAAACACACACACTAGTTAGGTCTTCCTCGAGCTATTTACTTCAGTCACTTGGCAGTTGTTGTCCTCAAGTGTCGTCGTGTGAAGGCCGTTGGCACACACACACACACACACACACACACACACACACACACACACACACACACACATCAAATCACATCAGGCTGTGACGTCATCAGGAGTATGTATGTATATATGTATGTATGTATATATGTATGTATGTAAGAATGTATGTATGTATGTAACTGTGTGTGTGTGTGTGTGTGTGTATGTATATATGTATGTATATATGTATGTATGTATGTATGTATGTATGTATGTAACTGTGTGTGTATGTGTATGTATATATGTATGTATATATGTGTGTGTGTGTGTGTATGTATCTATGTATGTATGTATGTATGTATGTATGTATGTATGTATGTATGTATGTGTGTGTGTGTATCTATGTATGTATGCATGTATGTGTGTGTGTGTGTGTGTGCATGTATGTATCTATGTATATATGTATGTGTGTGTGTGTGTGTATGTAAGTCACTCCGAGCCACTTGTGTTGACTCAGAGATCATTTATGCAGAAGCAATATCATAAGTGGTTGGCTGAGGTACACGGACAGGTATTGTGTTGGGTAAATAAAAAATATCAAACATTATCTCTATAAATATCATAAGTGACTTTACCTGTCTGAATGTTTGTCTGTCGTATACAAAACTTACCGCTCAAGTCATATTAATATTTATGTTATTTTTATTATTATTTAAAGGGGGTTGTTTTCTTGGTTCAATGATCTTGATATGGTCAATATTCTAGTGTGTGTGTGTGTGTGTGTGTGTGTGTGTGTGTGTGTGTGTGTGTGTGTGTGTGTGTGTGTGTGTGTGTGTGAAGAAGACAATCTGAACCCGTAATCACAAACGTGTACACAATATCTTTAACGTCCACACAACATTCTTTAACGTACACACAACATTAAATTAAATGCCCAAAAAAACATTTCTTCACTCTCCTCACAAGGTCGACGTCAATCACCAGTACACATAAGATTAGTTTATTTATTCATTAAGTTACCAGACATCACAGTAACTCCTGACATCTCTCTTTGAAAACGTACGACATCATTTTATATATAGGAGATAAGGGAGAGTATTTTAGTGAACCTTACAGCTATTGAATAAATGTATCTATATGTTCTTAGTAATATATAATGAAGTAGAGGTATTCTTCTCAATTTATGGCTAATACTCTTTTCTTATCTCTGTATCTCTCGTTCTCCTCAACCTTAACACACGGATATGTATTAGTATGTGTTAACTGTTAATAAATATCAGCAACTCAATCCAGCATCTGATATTATGAACCATAGCCCCTCACTAAACACTTCACTCATGCAGGTGACATGAGAAAGGGTGCACTTGGGTGACCGCTGAGTGCACACCGTCAAAGGGTTGGTGGTACACGTGTTCACAAGATATGAAATGAACCCGTGTTGTGACGTGAGTGTTTACAAACATATCCACACGTGTTGTAGGTGCAGGTGAGAGAGACTTCTGTGTGTGCTGGGAGGTGAGTCACTAGTGTACCCTGCCTGAGGGGTCTGATTCTACACCTGGTGCTGTTATATAACCAATGACACACACACACACACACACAACCATCACGTGCGGCCCTCAACACCTGTACCACACCTGTACTACCACCAACACCTGTACCATCACTAATATCTGACACACAACACCTGTAATTTGTTGAAAATAAGGTGATATTTTTGTCTTGTTTATTATATATTATTAAGTTTGGATATGTGATTGTTTGTGTCCTGTGTGTGTTTATTTGTCATGTGTGTGTGTGTGTGTGTGTGTGTGTGTGTGTGTGTGTGTGTGTGTGTGTGTGTGTGTGTGTAGTTCATTCTCGGAACTCCAATGTGATGTCTCAATTTTCTTGCGTTACTCCACCCTATTTTACCTTTACTCCACCCTACACCACCATATAATCCCATTTACACCACTCTATACCACCCTACTCAACCTTACACCACGTTACACCACCCTATTCCACCTTACACCACGTTACACCACCCTATTCCACCTTACACCACGTTACACCACCCTATTCCACCTTACACCACGTTACACCACCCTATTCCACCTTACACCACGTTACACCACCCTATTCCACCTTACACCACGTTACACCACCCTATTCCACCTTACACCACGTTACACCACCCTATTCCACCTTACACCCACTTTACTCCACTCTAAACATCCATATACTCCTTTTCACTCCACCTTACTCCACCCTAATCCACACAAACCTTAAATAAATAAACACCAGCATAAAATTTTAAATAAAACTAATAAAAATTTGTGCAGTATAAAAACGACGGAACTATGTATAAAAAAACACAGTATACATATCAAACATCAGTACACGCTTCACTGCATCATCAACTGAGACTAGCGATGGTAAGAGTTTAGAATATAAAAAAGTAAAAATTTCTACGTTAAAAAAAAGTAATAATAGTCACATGGTTGTAGTGTGTAATGGAGGGTAATGTTGTGGTGTGTTATCTCAAGGTGAGGTTTTTGTGTTGTGGGACCTTATCTTCTTTTTCTTCTAGTTCTCTCTTTCTTCTTCTTCTTCTTCTTCTTCTTCTTCTTCTTCTCCTCCTCCTCCTCCTTCTTCTTCTTCTTCTTTTCGTCCTGCCTCTCCTAATATTCGTATCTATTTCTTCTCCTTTTTCTCTTCCTCCTTCTCTCTTACCTTTACCCTCCCTCCTCCTCCTTCCCCTACCCTCACCTAACCCCCCCTCCTCCCCCCCCCTCCAACCCCCAGATGAGATACTAACCCGTGTTCTTGAGGTGTCGAGATTATGAGAGGTAAATAACAACAACAACAACAACATATAATCCTTCCATTCCATCTTAGTTAATGAAGAACGAGAGAAACAAACACACAAACACACAAAAAGATAATTGATGGAATATGTTATAAACGGAGGGATGAAGCAACTTACCTTTACCTGTGTGTGATTAAAGCAAATGACGACCTGGGAAGCGTACAAAATAAGACTCACCCCCCCCCCCCCCCACAAAAATAAGTTACACGTTGTAGTAAAAAATAGATAGTCTTTAAATAAGGAGAGAGAGAGAGAGAGAGAGAGAGAGAGAGAGAGACTTACCTGAACACCTGAAGTTAGAGTCGTGTAGTTCAGCCACTTCCTTCCCCCGGAGTGTAGGCGGAGCGTGGCACTTGGTGAAGAGAGCCAGTGTGGGATGACGACGGAGCCAGCGACCGAGCCACGAGAGGCGACAGTCACACAGGAATGGGTTATCCGCCAGACGTACACTGCGTAGGCCGTTCATACGCTCAAACAACTCCCTCGGCAGCGTAGTGAGGTTGTTGTTGTTGAGAGTTCTGCAGGTGACAGGTGACAGGTGAGACGACAGGTGAAGGGGGTCATTTCAACACCTGGTAATACATCTATACAATAGTTTTTATTATTTTATTAAGTGATTTATTAACACTGATACAATATGTTAAGTCACTTATTAACACACTTATATAAATATTTACTTAAGACACTTATGACCACACACACACACACACACACACACACACACACACACACACACACACACATACACAAGACTACTTAATTAACTTTTACAAATATTCAATGAACATCTCAGGAGTCATTCACCTGTTATTAAATGTCTCACACACCTGGGCACACGCCTGACTCATACACCTGGGCACACACCTGACTCACACCTAATCATCAGTGTGTGGTTAACATTCAGGGGTATATTAACATTCTTACCTGGGACGTTACCCTTGTGGTGAGGCTCAAGTTATAACTCAGTCTCTTTGTCTGTTTGTCTGTCTCTCTTTTACTTCATCATTGCTACTCTCTCACCCTTACCTCTCTCTCTCCTCTACTGCCCCTTACCTCTCCCTCTCTCTCTCTTTCTCTCTCCTCTACTGCCCCTTACCCCCCTCTCTCTCTCTTTCTCTCCTCTACTGCCCCTTACCTCTCTCTCTCTCTCTCTCTCTCTCTCTCTCTCTCTCTCTCTCTCTCTCTCTCTCTCTCCTCCACTGCCTCTCACCGCGTCACCAGTAATGGACACATACAGACCCTTAACGTCTCAAGATTAATATAATGTCCGGGGTTCCCTTTTATATACTGTACCCCAGCATACTGTACCCATCCCAGCTTACTGTACCCATCCCAGCTTACTGTACCCCTCCCAGCCTATACTGTACCCCTCCCAGCCTACTGTACCCCTCTCAGCCTACTGTAACCCTCCCAGCCTACTGTACCCCTCCCAGCCTATACTGTACCCTTCCCAGCCTACTGTACCCCTCCCAGCCTATACTGTACCCTTCCCAGCCTACTGTACCCCTCCCAGCCTATACTGTACACCTCACAGCAAGAACACTATATCCCTCCCAGCACACCCTCAACACCCCCTAGCACACACCTCCTAGCACACCCTTAGCCCTCCAAGCACACCCTCAACACACCCCTCCTAACACACCCTCCCCTCTCAGCTCACAAAAACCCACTCCCAGGGCAGGCAGGACAATGACCATGGAACAACCTCATTCCCACTACAGGAAACAGGACCATAACGTGTAATCATCCTGTGACTGTACACTTTAATGGCGCCAAGTTAAGCCATTAAGTGGTTTTTTGGTGGGAGGTTAATAATGCCTCTAATTGCAATAGGATATACGCACGCCAATTTAAATACCCCTAAAATCAGAATTAACTACAACGTCAATGTCACTTGATCGTGTTGGAATGTTTGGGTGGAATTTTTGCTTCTGTTAGTTTTTGATATAGTTGTGGAGCATTATGGTGGCCATTTTTGTATTATGGCGACCATTTTGTATTATGGCGACCATTTTTTATTGTGGCGGCCATTTTGCTTTTGTATTGTGGCGACCTTTTTGTATTGTGGCGGCCATTTTGTAGTGTTTTATGACGGCCATTTTGTAGCGTTTTATGGTAGCCATTTTGTAGTGTTTTATGGCGGCAATTTTGTAGTGTTTTATGACGGCCATTTTGTATTGTATTATGGAGGTAGGAAGTCACGGACTGAGGAAAGGACTTACGGACGGAATATAAAGCCATTAAGCCACGGACAGAGATAGGAAGCTCCACATAATAACGAACGGACAGACAGATCAATAGACAGCCCTGACAGGATAGACAGACAGACAAATAAACAATCTACTTTACTTGAGGACAAAAACCAAACAACAAACAAACAAACAAGCATTAAAATCACACTCAAACATTTCAGAAAACACACACACACACACAAAACAAAACAAACACACACACACACATACAAACAAAACAAACACACACAAACAAACACATACAAACAAAGCAAACACACACATACAAACAAAACAAACGCACACACACACACAAACAAACACCTACAAACACACACATACAAACAAAAAACACAAACAAAACAAACAAAAACACACAAACAAAACAAACACACATACAAACAAAACACACACACACACACACACACACACACACACAAGAAAAACATCAGTGTGGAAATCAAACGACTTTTTAAGAACTTTTGGGGGAAAACGAATCTTGTGGGGAGAAACTGGGGAAACTTTTTAGTAAACCTGAAGAAGTTGATCCCAGCGACCGGCTCACACAACTTATGCCTACCAGAGATAAGAGACGAGCCGCACACACACACACACACACACACACACACACACACACACACACACACACACACACACACACACACACACTCTTACAAAGGGCCTGCTAACCCCCTAAACTCAAGGCTGATTCAACGCTGACTCAATACTGACTCCATGGTGATTCACTGCTGATTCACTGCTGACCCAATGATGACTCAACGCTGATTCAATGTCGATTCAATGCACACAACGCTGATTCA
>CAUDMG010002164.1:3455000-3457500 GCA_958450375.1 Homarus gammarus | reverse complement strand
AAGGACAACTCACTCTACAAGTTAAGACAAGACCGGAACAGGAAATCACTCACGTCCTGCCCATCCTACTGTGTGTGTGTGTGTGTGTGTACTGTAAGTAACTGGTGTACTGGGGACGAACATTGCCTCAGGTGGTGGTAGTTGTGGGTGGTAGTGGTAGGTGATGGTGGTAGTAGTGGTGGGTGACGGTGGTAGTAGTGGTGATGGTAAGTACAGTAGTAGGTGGTGGTGGGTGATGATGGTGGTAGGTGGTGGTGGATGATGGTGGTAGGTGGTGGTGGATGATGGTGGTAGGTGGTGGTGGATGATGGTGGTAGGTGGTGGTGGATGATGGTGGTAGGTGGTGGTGGGTGATGATGGTGGTAGGTGGTGGTGGGTGATGATGGTGGTAGGTGGTAGTGGATGATGGTGGTAGGTGGTGGTGGATGATGGTGGTAGGTGGTGGTGGATGATGGTGGTAGGTGGTGGTGGGTGATGATGGTGGTAGGTGGTGGTGGGTGATGATGGTGGTAGGTGGTAGTGGATGATGGTGGTAGGTGGTGGTGGATGATGGTGGTAGTAGTGGTAGAGTCAATACATACTTCCTCTCTTTACCTGTGTATAAATTGTCTCTTCACCACACCTGTTTAAACTACACTCATCAAACATCTGCCTTCAGAACTACCATCTGTGGCCCGTGGTAGAACTAGCAGCTGTGGCCCTGGGTGTGACTAGCAACTGTGGCCCTGGGTATAACTTGCAGCTGTGGCCCTGGGTATGACTAGCAGCTGTAGCCCTGGGGTATAACTAACAGCTGTGGCCACGTCAGTGAAGGAAACAGGAGGCTAGTAATGGCCACCAAACGTTAACAAAAGATGGTTCAGTCTCACAGGAAAAGCATTTTACGAGGCTACAATGGCCAGTGATAGAGTGGGTATGGTGAACTGGGGAGGGGGAGGAGGATAAGGGGGTAAGGGGGAGGAGGATAAGGGGGTAAGGGGAAAGAGGAGGGGGAGGGGGGAGAGGAAGGGGTAAGGGGGGAGAGGAGGGAGGAGATGGGGGAAAGAGGTGGAGGATAAGGGGGGAAAGAGGAGGGAGTAAGGGGGAAGAGGAGGGGGTAAGGGGGAAGAGGAAGGGGGGAAAGGAGGGGGAGGGGAAAGGGAGAGGTGGGAGGAGAGGGGGAGACAGAGCTCACAGGTATTGCCTCCCGAAATACTGTTCAAAAAATAAACACACAATCCCTATGGCGTTAATTAACCGTGTGTGTGTGTGTGTGTGTGTGTGTGTGTGTGTGTGTGTGTGTGTGTGTGTGTGTGTGTGTGTGTGTAAAAGACTATACCTGTAGTTTCAAAATTCTGGCAACAGTGATTTAAAGGCATAAATTTAATCCAATGTTAAACAGTATTACCAATATGACCCCAAAAAAAACACCTTGACAAAATTTCACCGTTGTTACCACACCCGTGAGCTTACCCAATGCCAGGTAGGGTCACACCTGAGTAATGGCGATAATGATAAAGGATAAATCAACAATGCCACAGGTAGATAATAAACAGTGCCACAGGTAACGTATCACTGGCACGGTCACGGCACACACACACACACACACACACACACACACACGTAATCATCCCCGCTGTTACTGGAGCTTCGCCAGAACACTACTGTGTGTTTAAGTCTTAACCACAAGTGATGTAACACAGGGAGGAATAAAGCCTTAAAACCCCTTTATTGGCACTAAACCCATGTTAATATTAACCTAAGTAACAGTAGCATAAGTAACACTAAACTAAGTAACACTATCTTAAGGAACACTAAGCTGAGTAACACTAACCTAAGTAACACTAAACTGTAACTTTATCCCAAGTAATATTATCCTAAGTAGCATTTTCCAAGTAACATTACTCTAAGAAACACTAAGTTAACTATATATAACATTAACCTAACCTATAGTTAATATTTACCTATGTTAGTCTCACCTTTATATAGCAGGTAAACCTATACTAACCAACCCCACGATAAGTGAAACAATATAATTACAATATAATTCCTTGCTCCTCAAACTCATCTCCTCACACAGGTAAAAATATGCTAATTAAACTCTACAATGACAACAAGGTGAGGTCAACCAGCTGTGTACCTCAAAACATCCCCTCAGGTAAGGTCCTCATTAACCTGCCTTAATAAACGACTATCATCAGCTCTCGACAAGCATAAACAATGTAAACAATTTGTCCCGCTCCTGATCCTGAATTCCGGGGGGGGGGGGGGGGGTGAAGGGGGGTGAAGGGGGTGGAGGAAGAGAAGGGGCGGTGACCTATAATTTGGGAGGAGGGTTTAGCGAGGGTCAACACGGAGATGGGTCAAGCTGGGTCACGGGTCAGAGGTCACACTCATTAAATTAAATGGTAGGAGGGGTGATTACCTGTCAGGAACTACCCCAGGTGAGGCCAGGTGTGGAACGAGGCTATCAGCTGTCTCTTCAGGTATTTCTGGATTCTTAAAAGGTTTGTAAGTCATT
>CAUDMG010002164.1:3427500-3452500 GCA_958450375.1 Homarus gammarus | reverse complement strand
GAGGGGTGAGGGAGGGGTGAGGGAGAGAGGTGAGGGAGGGGTGAGGGGGAGGGGTGAGGGAGGGGTGAGGGAGGGGGGTGAGGGAGGGGTGAGGGAGGGAGGGGTGAGGGAAGGGTGAGGGAGGGGTGAGGGAGGGGGGTGAGGGGAGGGGTGAGGGAGGGGTGAGGGAGGGGTGAGGGAGGGGTGAGGGAGGAGATGAGAGGGTAGGGAGGGGTGAGGGAGAGGGGTGAGGGAGGGGTGAGGGAGGGGTGAGGGAGGAGATGAGGGGGTAGAGAGGGGTAAGGGAGAGGGGTGAGGGAGGAGTGAGAGAGGGGTGAGGGAGGGGTGAGGGAGGGGTGAGGGAGGAGATGAGGGAGGAGATGAGGGGGTAGGGAGAGGGGTGAGGGAGGGGTGAGACAGGGGTGAGGGAGGAGATGAGGGGGTAGGGAGGGGTGAGGGAGAGGGGTGAGGGAGGGGTGAGAGAGGGGATAGGGAGGGGATGAGGGGGTAGGGAGGGGTGGGGGTGAAATATTAACAATGAAGAATACAAAGTGAAAGTAGAGGCGTTAATTAAAGTTGTGGAATGAAGGAGGGGGTAGGAGGGGCAGGGAGGGGGAGGGGAGGGATGGGTGGGGGAAAGAATGGAGGGGGTAATGGTGGTAGGGTTGGAGAGAGTGGGTGATGGTGAGTGTGGTGGTTATGGTAGTCAGGTTACAGTGAGGCAGTAACCCGAGGTTCTCAACTCAACCTGATAAAGACCTCCTAATGTTTCCTCCTCCACTCTCACCCCCCTCCTCCACCCTCACCCCACTCCTCCTCCACCCTCACCCCCCTCCTCCTCCACCCTCCAACACACTCACCCAGTCTCTCCACTCACTCTTCCTCTCTTCTCCCACCCTCACCCACACCGCCTCCCCGCCCTCCTCCTCTTCCCCACCCCCACACTCCCTTCCTTCACCACCTCCACCCACTCTCTCCAACCCCACCACTAACACCACCCACTACCACACCATCACTACACCATAGTAAACCACACCATCCCCACTATACACACATCCCACATATATATAAGGTAGTAGTGAGTGGGGGAGGGTGGCGATGGTGGTTGAATTGTTGTACAGTCCCCTTCACTACTGGGTTTACAGGGGCTCGTCATATAAACATTCCACAATTCATTATCATTGAGATATTTGTTTTAATGTTGTTTTAATTTGATTCCATCGTATGTTAACTATTGTGAGTTTCCTTCTGTCGAATGTAGACAACCAGCGCTCCCACACTGCACAAAACCTGACGAGCCCCTGTAAACATACTAGTGAAGAGGACTATGCATGGATTTTGATGGTAGTGGTGGTGGTAGTAGTAGTGCTGGTAATAGTAGTAGTGTTGGTAGTAGTAGTGCTGGTAGTAGTAGTAGTGGTAGTAGTAGTGGTGGTAGTAGTAGTGGTGGTGGTAGTAGTAGTAGCGGTAGTAGTAGTGGTGGTAGTAGTAGTAGTAGTGGTGATAGTGGTAGTGAGTTGTGGTGATGGATCAGGCTCATAAAACTTATTGGTGAGGACACACGGGATGATGTATTACCCTCACTGTTATGGTGAGAGGAAGTAATGATGGGCAGGGCAGGGTGTGGTGGGCAGGGTGTGGTGGGCAGGGTGTGGTGGGCAGTGTGTGGTGGGCAGGGTGTGGTGGGCAGGGTGTGGTGGGCAGTGTGTGGTGGGCAGGGTGTGGTGGACAGTGTGTGGTGGGCAAGGTGTGGTATATGGTGTGGTGGGCAGGGCGGTATGTGGTGGGCAATATGAAGTATGGTGTGGTGGGCAGTGTCTAGTGTGGTGTGGTGTGGTGTGGTGGGCAGGGTAGCGTGTAGTGGGGTAGTGGGTAAAGCATGGCATAGCACTCACTCATATTGGCACCTAAACTAGAAATCGTCTCGTGTGGGGTCGTCTCAGAGGTCATCTCGTAGGGGTCATCTCGTGGGGGGTCATCTCGCAGGGGTCATCTCGTGGGGGGTAATCTCGTGAGGGGTAGTCTCGTGGGGGTCATCTCGTGGGGTCGTCTCGTGAGGGGTAGTCTCGTGGGGGGTCGTCTCGTAGGGGTCATCTCGCGGGGGTCATCTCGTGGGGGTCATTTCGTGAGGGGTCGTCTCGTGGGGGTCGTCTCAGAGGTCATCTTGTAGGGGTCATCTCGTGGGGGTCATCTCGTAGGGGTCATCTCGTGGGGGGTCATCTCGTGGGGGTCGTCTTGTGGGGGTCGTCTCATGGGGGCCGTCTCATGGGGGCCATCTCAGAGGTCATCTCGTAGGGGTCATTTCGTGGGGGGTCATCTCGTGAGGGGTAGTCTCGTGGGGGGTCGTCTCGTGGGGGTCATCTCGTGGGGGTCATCTCGTGGGGGTCGTCTCATGGGGGTCGTCTCAGAGGTCATCTCGTAGGGGTCATCTCGTGGGGGTCGTCTCGTGGGGGTCGTCTCGTGAGGGGTAATCTCGTGAGGGGTCATCTCGTGAGGGGTCTTCTCGTAGGGGTCAACTCGTAAGGGTCGTCTCGTATCTCTCTCACACGTGTTTAAACCATCTCACTCAGGCATCAATCAGTGCTTCAGTGACCCCCCCCCCCCCTCGTGGCCCGCATCTACCCCCCCCCCCCCACATACGTCTTCATTCCTCACTGCCAACTCTGCCTCACCTCCTACAAGAGCCTTACCTAGGAACATGACCTCCAAAATTTTTCCTTACCAGACTCCAAATTCTTAGCACCCAAGCTTATTTCAGCTCAAGATTAGATATCCCAGCTTATTTCACCTGAAGATTAGACACCCTAACGCTACCTGAATGGCTGAGTTAAGTTAGCGTTAGGGTGGTTAATCTTCAGGTGAAATAAGCTGGGGTGTCCGTTTTATATTTAACGGACTGACCTCTCGCATATAGTCCGTTAAACAGAGGTTGTAGTGTATGTTGTATAATTGTGTATCAGTGAACCCAACCACGTCTTAGAGGAGTAACTACCCGGGCTGTAGGTGGTGAGGCGGTGGTCCCTTTGTGTTGGTGTTTGCCTCCACACCTGGCTTCCACACCTGGCCTCCACACCTGGGGCTCCACACCTGGGGCTCCTCTGTCATTTTGAGCCGAGGAATTTCCCGGGTTTAAGGTCCTACACTGAGTCTAGGATCCTACTGAGCCCGAAGTCATATTGAGCCCAAGGTCCTATACTGATCCCAAGGTCCTATTGAGCCCAAGGTCTTATACTGATCCCAAGGTCCTATTGAGCCCAAGGTCTTATACTGATCCCAAGGTCCTATTGAGCCTAGGATCCCACTAAACTCAAGGTCCCGATAAGTCTTAAAGCGGCTCTTACTAAACCATTCACCAGTACGACTCACATCTTCACTATAATAATTACCTTTAACAAAACAAACAAATAAATAAATAAAATAGATAAAACAAATAAACCTATAAACATTACTTTCAATAACAAATAAATTATAAATAAATAAACAAATTTCCATAAAAAAATCATCTTAAGTAAATTATATTCAAAAATAAATTCTAATGGAGTAAATTATTAGTGATCATCATATATCGATTCTCGGCCGACAGCTTAACTACCTGTAAAGTTTATTAATTACGGTGCAGCAGGTAACGCCCTCTACCTTGGCAACCCGGGGGTCATCAAGGGTTCGTTTGGGTGTGTTTCTGGCAGCGGTTAACGATACGAGGTTGGAGTATTAACGACTTGGGGGTTAGTTAACTTAAACTAACCTAACCTACCTTAACCTAACCTTACCTACCTTATCCTAACCTAACCTTACCTAATTTAACCTAACTTAAATTAACCTATTCTACTCCATCAGTCTAACACCAATTACAACAACAACAACAACAACAACAACAACAACAACAACAACAACAACAACTACAACAACAACAACAACAACAACAATAACAACAACCCCTAATGCTCTGAGGTGACATTTTAAGACACAAGTGACCTTCCCCTTAGTGTGTACTGATGAATACTGTACCACGCTCCCCTCTCCCTCCTCTCTCTTTCTCTCCTCTTATCCTCCCCACCCCTCTCTCTTTCTCCCCTCGTCCCTGCCCTCCCCCTGTCCTCTACACCACCTCCCTTCCCCTCCATACAAACTTCTCTCTCTCTCTCTCTCTCTCTCTCTCTCTCTCTCTCTCTCTCTCTCTCTCACACACACACACACACACTCCTTGCCACAGAATACACTAAACATAATGACAGCCAACACCTTGCTGCTCAAGTGACTACCAACACAACACAATATTCATCTACTAATCATCAAGGCAATGCAGGTGTGTGTGTGTGTGTGTGTGTGTGTGTGTGTGTGTGTGTGTGTGTGTGTGTGTGTGTGTATTATAGCCAGGTATACAGATAATCCATAAGGAGCTGGACAACTCATTCCCACACACAACAAACACAATCTTTTACATATGCAAATTAGACCTAAGGTGAGTATAGTGCTTTAAAAATAACACCTGATTAATAGTCCAATAAATGTAAACACATTTTTTGTAACAGAGAAATCATTGACTTTTAAACCTGTTACGTATGCAAATTAGCCACAGTAAACACAATAAATATCTCTGAAAAATATAAATTACATTCCAATAAGTGTAAATAAAATATGACGACGTTTTAATTCGTGGTATTTTAACAGTGATGGGGAGGAACTGGTGCCGCCATCTTGGTACACCTGGTTGTATAGTACGTTACTGAGTGGTGAGACAGCAACCTGAGGGAATATATTACAGGTGAGAGGTGAGGGTGAGGTGAGGGAGAGGTAAGGGAGGGAGGGGTGAGGGAAAGGTGAGATAATGTTGAGAGGGAGGGTAGAGCAGTTAGGATTAGTGGCGTTATCTTAATGCCATCACTACACACAGACACACATACAGACACATGCCTCCCATTAGAAAACACACACACACACACACACACACACGAAGTCTCTCTCTCTCTCTCTCTCTCTCTCTCTCTCTCTCTCTCTCTCTCTCTCTCTATCTCAACACAAACACGACGAGATAAATTATGACAACATTTCCCGCGGGACTGAGAGTGACAACACCCCAAACTATAAACCAACTTATGTACCACGAGCGAGGAACAACAGCCCTTACTAGTAAAATAATACTTTCTTAACACGGAAAACAGTTGCTCGAGGTAAAAGTAAACAGAAAGTATAAACAAAGTAGTCGAGGTTCTTAACCCCCAAAAAGTTATTCACCGTAAAAGTAAACAAAAAGTATAAAACAGTTACGGAGATTCTTATAAAAAAAGTTGCTTAAAGTAAAAGTAAACAGAGAAAATATAAACAACATTGTCAGGAATCTTACATAAAAAAAAATTTATAAAAAAGTAAGAACAAAGCTGCCGTTCCTGTAGAAGACAAACAGGTCGTGACATGTTGATGAGTCGACCTGGTGGACGGTATTAATTAAGGTATGTTAACCCGGGTCCTGGCTGAGAGAGAGAGAGAGAGAGAGAGAGAGAGAGAGAGGACTTGGGTGTCACTCTCTCAGGGCGTCGTCAGTAGGGACTAAGGTGATCATCTCCGGAATGTCGTCAGCCCCTCTCCTCTCCCACCGCTGGTATTGACAGCCCCAGCTACGACGAAACTCCTCCTTTATGGTAGAGGTAGTGGAGGGGGCTGCTGGTGTGGAGGGGGCTAATATGTGGAGGAGGAGGAGGATGGTGTGTGGAGGAGGGGGGGCTGGTGTGTGGAGGAGGGGTGCTGGTGTGTGGAGGAGAGGGGGCTGGTGTGTGGAGGAGGGGGGCTGGTGTGTGGAGGAGGGGGGGCTGGTGTGTGGAGGAGGGGGGGGCTGGTGTGTGGAGGAGGGGGGACTGGTGTGTGGAGGAGGGGGGCTGGTGTGTGGAGGAGGGGGGGCTGGTGTGTGGAGGAGGGGGGGCTGGTGTGTGGAGGAGGGGGGGCTGGTGTGTGGAGGAGGGGGGCTGGTGTGTGGAGGAGGGGGGGCTGGTGTGTGGAGGAGGGGGGGCTGGTGTGTGGAGGAGGGGTGCTGGTGTGTGGAGGAGGAGGATGGTGTGTGGAGGAGGGGGTCTGGTGTGTGGAGGAGGGGGGGCTGGTGTGTGGAGGAGGGGGGGGGCTGGTGTGTGGAGGAGGGGGGGGGGCTGGTGTGTGGAGGAGGGGGGACTGGTGTGTGGAGGAGGGGGCTGATGTATCAAAGGGGCTAGTGGTGTGTACAAGAGAAGGGACTGGACTTGAGAATACAGTATACAAAGGTAAAAACAATCACCATCCTCATTACTGCCTCACACCTGACACACACCTGCAACACTCACCATTAAAGCAACACCAACACACCTGACACACACTTGCAACACTGACCATTAAAGCAACACCAACACACCTGACACACACTTGCAACACTGACCATTAAAGCAACACCAACACACCTGACACACACCTGCAACACTGACCATTAAAGCAACACCAACACACCTGACACACACCTGCAACACTGACCATTAAAGCAACACCAACACACCTGACACACACCTGGTGGCCATAAACCATCTCACTTCTCATTAATTACTGTGACAAGATACAGGAAAACGCCCCACACAGGTGATAACGTGACCTGCCTTTATCATTTCTTTCTTACTTCTCTCTATCTCCTTCCCTCTCTCTCTCTCTCTCTCTCTCTCTCTCTCTCTCTCTCTCTCTCTCTCTCTCTCTCTCTTTACTTCCCTTCCTCTTTCCCGTCTCTTTTTCTCTCCCTCACTCCCAGGTGGCCATCATTACTGGGGATGAAAGGGGTCAAGACAGGTCACACACCGCCCCTTTACACACTAGTTGACCTCTGGATATCACCCCAGGAACAACACCTTCTCCCTCACTCCTTCACCATCCCCCCATGCTAAGTGACCCCCCCCCCACCACCACCACCACCACACTGTATCTAGCCCCCCCCCCCCCACACACACACACACACAAGCAGCCATTAGCACGTACAATAATACCATTTTCTTAACGTAGCCAGCGAGACATTCTTCCCCTGATCTGTACAGGTGTAAGAGTTTGTTTAGCTCTGCCCAGGTATGTTGTGTACATACCTGGCTATCTGATGTTGAGGTGTCGAGTGTAGGAGTGTAAAGCCTGAAGGATCACGTGAAGATTAGGCACCCCTGTTTTATATCGTCTGATGATAAACTACTCGAATTATACCTCAGGGTAGGGTAGGGTAGGGTAGGGTAGGGTAGGGTAGGTTAGGTTAGGTTAGGTTAGGTTAGGTTAAGAAGGAAGGAAGGAGAGAGAGACTACAGTAGCCCTCTCAGGTGTATCAGGGAGCTACCGATAGTCCCCAGATAAGTGTCTCCAGGTGTGGGGAGGAGGAGGAGGAGGAGGAGGAGGAGGAGGAGGGTAGATAGCTTACGTGAGGTCGCCTTCTCTCCTTTACTAAATATAACTCCTCCCATTCTATGACGTCATATAGTGAACGTTCTAACAGTAAACAACCACATCGCGTTTTTTTTTTCATTCCCTGAGATTCACAAGTTAATTTTTTGACCTTAATGGTGTCAACACATCAGCTAGTCCTTTGGTATAAACTTGGAACAATTAATTAACACTAGTGGGTTTTCGTCACCTGTTTGTCACTTGTTTACGACACTTGCTTATGTCACCTGTTTACGTCACCTGTCAAACTAAGGAAATATAGGAGAAATAACAATTAAATAAGGTACCCCAAGTCCACCCATCTTTTAACAGGTACCAAAGTTTACAGACGAAAATGTGGTGTTGGGTTTTAGTGTATTGTGAGGTTAGTTGTGCAGTATACTGTATCCATACCGCCTCTAACTGTACGGTAAACCCATGGGATACACTTTTTAGTATTGACAAACCCACAGGACCCACTTTTTAGTATTGACAAGCCCATGGAACCACTTTTTAGTGTTGACAAGCCCATAGGACCCACTTTTTAGTATTGACAAGCCCATGGAACCCACTTTTTAGTATTGACAAGCCCATGGAACCCACTTTTTAGTATTAACAAGCCCATGTAACCACTTTTTAGTATTGACAAGCCCATGGAACCCACTTTTTAGTATTGACAAACCCATGGAACCCATCTTTTAGTGTTAACAAGCCCATAGGACCCACTTTTTAGTGTTGACAAGCCCACAGGACCCACTTTTTAGTTCTGACAATATCGCAGACGAGAACTTCTGTGAACAAAGAACAAGAACAGTGGGTGAGGTGGACCGTGACGAAGAGGAGGAAGAAGTGGTGAGAGATGAGGGAAAAATAGAATAATGGAGGGAGGAAGAGGAGGAGAGGAGGAGAGGAAGAGGAAGTAGAAGACGAGGAGAAGGAGGAGTAAGAGGAGGAGGAGGAGGAGGAGAAGGAGGAGTAAGAGGAGGAGGAGGAGGAGGAGGAGGAGGAGGAGGAGGAAGAGGAGGAGGAGGAGGAGGAGTTGGGTGGAATACTTAAGAGAGAATGGGGGAAAATCAGATAGAGGAGGAGAAAGAGGAGGACGAGAGGAAGAGGAAGTAGAAGACGAGGAGAAAGAGGAGGAAGAAGGAGAGGGAAAGAATAGCTCAAAGTCAGGAGAGACGGAGGTAGACAGAGGCATAGGAAGATAGAAACAGATAAGCACAGACAGGAGTAAACAGTGGCAGGTAGACAGGAGCAGGGGTAGATAGAGGCAAGAAGTAGACAGGCGTTGGGGTAGACAGGAATAGAGAGAGAGAGAGGGAGAGAGAGAGAGCGGACTAATGAGCTTCAGGTAAGGACGGGACAAATAGACAGGGGGACAGATAGACAGGGGTTGGTTAATAAGCTTCAGGTAAGGACGGAGGGGGGGGGGGGGAAACCATAAATGAGGACAGTTAAATGACGGGGGATTAAGAAAAGTTCATCAGAATTAAATCCCTGTCTATTGTACACCCGTCACCTCTCATTACCAGAGGCCAGGTGATCATCCAGGTACATCCCCCCCCCCTGTGTCATCTGGTTACCCTCCCCTCCCCAACAACCCCTGCCTCCCCTTCCCCTTCCACCCATCCCTCCCCCTCCTCCCTGTGCCTACACACCTCCCCTTCCCTCCCTACCTCCCCCTCCTCATCCCTATATTCTCCTCCCCATTCACCCACCCCCACCCCCATTATACCTCCTGACAGGTGAAAGCTAATTACAGTAAAAGTTCTGAGGGATATTTTCATCTTGAGAGAGAGAGAGAGAGAGAGAGAGAGAGAGAGAGAGAGAGAGAGAGAGAGAGAGAGAGAGAGAGAGAGAGAGAGAGAGATAATTATATGCTTATGTTAGAGAAATAATTATAGACATTATATATATGACTGTTGGAAAGCATATGGGAAGAGGGTGACCGTCAGTGACACGAAGCATCTCTCTCTCTCTCTCTCTCTCTCTCTCTCTCTCTCTCTATCTTACTACCTAGCGATCCACCCATCTACATAAACACAGACAGACAGACAGACAGACAGACAGACAGACACACACACACACACACACACACACACACACTGACACAGATATTCTTAATGAGAGAACCAAAGGAATTCGTGTGGTCTGAGCCTCAGTGCAGCCACCCGGAGGTAACCTAACCGAGCCTCACCTAACCTAACCTAGCCTCACCTAACATTACCTAACCTAATTAGTAGAACAAGTTACCTGTTAGTATCTTTGAATTACACTGTGAAGTTTCAGATTAGGCTAAACCACAAGAGAAGATTTCGAACCCACAAGAGAAGATTCGAACCCACAAGAGAAGGATCTGAACCCACAAGAGGATTCGAAGCCAAAAGAGAAGATCCGAACCCACAAAGGAGGATTCCAACCCACAAGAAAAGATTCGAATCCACAACAGAAGAATCAGAACCCCTAAGAGAAGATCAGATCCCACTAAGACACTGTGAGATGAAGGATTGCCTAAAAAGAAAGAATAAATATGGCCCCGACATCTCGCCCTGTGGAACTCCCGGCGGTGGGTGAGTGGGAGGGCTGGCTGGCTGGCTGGCGGTGAGGTACAGACAGGTGCTGAGTGGAGCCATTAGCCCCAACCTAGCCCCTCTGTAGACCCCAACACCCTCGCCATCTCCAGCTGTGATATTCTCCTTCCTCATCACCACACCACCTTCTCCTCTCAGCTGGAAAATTTAGCGAATAAAGGAAGAAAGAAGCGGCATTTAACAGGATGACAATGACTGGTGAAAGATCTGCTGTTTCTGGGGTATAATTTGAAGGATTGGTTTATACTTTTCTGATAATTTAGGAATAAGGACAAGTACAGTTAATAAAACACGTACAAGTTACAGATATAGGCACAGTACAGATATCTTGAAACGGTAACAGTAAATAAGTAAAATTCTTGTCTCTTTTCGTTCTTGTAGTGTGGCCGTAAATAGGGACACACACACACACACACACACACACACACACACACACACACACACACACAAACTCAACTTAAGTTTGTTTACGAGTCCAGCCAGCGAGGCATAAACAAATCTATGTATCGTTCTGTCATCTGTCTGTATGCCTTTAGCGAGTCTCTGTCAAGTGGCGAAGGTAAAAACTCTAAACAAACAAGGAATCAGATGCCATCAGTACCTTGGGTCGAGTCAGGTCACGCCGCGGGGTCACCAGGTGGAGCATGGGGGGTCAAAGGGGGAGGAGGAGGGGGGAAGATAGGGAAAGAAAGAGAAGGGAGAGAAAGAGAAGGGAGAGGGAGAGGAGGAGGAAGAAAGGTAAAGGGGAAGGAGGGGGTTGACGGGAAGGGGTAAAGAGGGGGAGAGAGAGAAAGAAGGGGAAGGAAGGGAAGTAGAGAAAAGAAACAAAGAAGGAAGAAGGGAGAGAAAATTAAGAGGAAAGCTGAAGAATGGGATGAGAGAGAGAGAGAGAGAGAGAGAGAGAGAGAGAGAGAGAGAGAGAGAGAGAGAGAGAGAGCTATTTGTACGTGACACTAACAAGTACAGAGGTTAGCCAGGTGAGTGATAAAGGGGTAAAGGTCAGGTAGCGGCGCTGGGACCATTATAGTGAAGCTCTAGGCAGGAATTATAGAGTTTTAGACCTACCCAGAGGGATTAGACTAACGAGGGAAGTGGGATAACCCGTTCATGTAGGGAGAGAGGGAGTGGGAGGGAGGCGTGGTCATCCCTCCGGGCGTCTCACCTGAGGGAAGGGGGAGTGGCCCACCTCATCACCCACCCCACCAACCCACCCATCCATCCTTGTACTACGTCACTGATTCACGAAAATATGAATATTTATGTAAACAAAAACACACACACAAAGGTAAACAGATGCTAACTTTCTTCGCATAAACAATTACTGTACTTGTTTACACGCAAATACATACGTTCAATCTCTTGCAAACAAAAAATATATACATCTGTACGTAAAACAGTTACACACACACACACACACACACACACACACACACACACACACACACACACACACTCTAAGACAACATTATTGTGTGTTCTTTAATGATGTAAACAAAATAATCTAAACTTAAATTAAATAATTAACTTTAGGCATCATAATTATTCGAGGCAACTAAGACTTACCCTAAGACGCAGCAGCCACCACGTACAGTCAACCACGTACATCTCCACCCACGAACACGTACCCACGTTCACCTACTCATGTACATTCACCCACGTACATCTACTCACGTACATTCACCCACGTACATTTACTCACGTACATCTACCCACGTACATCTCCAGCCACGTACATCTACCCACGTACATTAACAAGAGCACGGTGGCCCCACTCCCCGTAGAGTCTGAAAATGAGTTGAACCCAAATTCTTACCGAGAGTTTACCAGGATGACAGACTGACTGACAGATAGATAGACAGACAGACAGACAGACGGACAGACGGACGGACGGACACACAGACACACACACACAAGCATTAGTACGAGTCTTACTAAGGGAGAACAGGTATGTAAACATTAAGCTTACCAGGATAAGCTATTTTAGAGAAGCTTAAATCAGATGCCCAGGAGAGGGTTGAGATAAAGACCGACAGACACACAGACAGAGACAGACAGATAAACAGACACAGACACAGGCAGACATAATAAGACACAGACGAAACAGGTAGACAGACTGACACAATCAAATAGGGAGACTACTACAACTACTATTACTACTACTGTTACTACTACTATTCTATTACTACTACCACAACTACTACTACTAACAATAGTAATATCACACACACACACACACACACACACACACACACACACACACACACACACACACACTGCCACCAGACAAAATTAACTTCAATAACTAACTTTTCTCATCAGATCTCCATCATTTTCTCATCTTAAATCCTGAGAGGCATTTAATAAGGTTCAGGTGGGGATTTACATAAGACTCAGACGGGGATTAATATAAGACACAGGTTGGGATTTATATAAAATTCATATGGGATTTATATAAGACTCGGGTAAGGATTTATATAAGGCTCAGGTGGGGATTAATACAAGACTGGCAGGGATTACTATAATGGAGATATATAATAATACCACTCACATTATTTCTCAGATTATGCGATATTTTATAAATTTAATCGTGAAATTTACTTACACAAGTTTAAATATATTCACTTATACACTTATTCGTACTTAAGTTGATGGGGGGAGTGTAGTAGGTGGCACTTAAGTAGAAAACAGTAACTATTGACCCATACTGGACAGTCCCATTTACATCCAACCTATGTTTAAGCTATCCAGCGTATTCGAGTTAATGATGATGTTTGGTAACTTGTTCCACTCATCCACGACTCTATTTCCAGACCAATGTTTACCTATCTCGCGCCTAAATCTAAATTTGTCTAATTTAAAGCCATTGTTACGAGTTCGCTCCTGGTTGGTTAGTTTGAGTACCTTTGTTATAACACCATTGTTCAGTCCTGACCTCCATTTATACACCTGGAGCATATCGCCACTCACTCTACGTCTCTCGAGGAGTACAGATTAAGATGCATTAACCTGTCTGTCTGTCTCTGTGCAAGTTGGCAGAATAACTCGAAAATATTTGTACCTGGCAACACCTCTTTTTTCGAGTGGGGGCTTGAGGGTTGGGGTGAGGGGGTGTGGGTTGGGGTGAGGGGGTGTGTGTTGGGGTGAGGGGGTGTGTGGGTTGGGGTGAGGGGGGTGTGGGTCAGGGGTAGGGGTGTGGGGTTAGGGGGTAGATGGGGTGTGAAAGGTCAAAGGTCAGAACTTTGAAGACTATATCAATTATCCAGCATGAGTTGGCACTTTGCTCGAGAGAGGTTTGGTTTGCATTATCAAATACCTGTGTTCATATTATAATAAAGTTAATTGGTTAGGTTAGGTATTTCATTTACACACCTGTGAATCTATTTAATTACAAATCTATTTCTCCTTTGCATTATTTTCCTTAACCTTTAATTAATTTTCCACTTAATACTTTACTTTTTACCCCTCACCGGCGTGCTTATTTACCTGTCAATTAATTAGTCAGTATATCACCCAATTACCAAATCACATTCTCTATTTCATCCTCAGTCAATATAATTAACCATTAACTAATTCCATTAATCCAATTACGTACCGTCATTTTATTTACCTGTCAGCTAATTAATTAAAGCCTATCAGGTACAGGTAATTATCGACCTTCAACTATCCTGCTATTCATTAACGTCTATATGAGTCTCACCTTAATTATTCTCTTCAGGTATTTTGTGTACCTATTTTTTATTAATATTTGAAGGTCTTTGTCTCACCTGGCACTAATTAATAAGGGATCACCTGAAGAATCGCCACCCCAAGTTATTTCACCTGAAGATTAACTTTGACGCTAACCAAACCAAACCTAACCTAACCTAACCTAACCTAACCTACCACCCTAGCCTACCTCACGCCTCACCTGTCCCCCTGCACCAGGTAATCCCTCGCCTCACAGGTAAGGTCGGGTCGGCCTCTTTGACGTCGACTCATCCTTACATAATCCCTCACCTGAAGCCACATCCCCAAAGCTCACCTTCGTTAAAATTTTCTCCCTAATTGGAGGTAAGGACATATTTACCTAACCTAACCTAATTGAAGTTGATGACGTATTTACCTATCTCACCTTACCTGCGACACAAAGGTAGATTCTCAATAATTCGTAAGTTTTATCTGACTAATTCTGTTAACTTACGACAATTGTTCTCTCTTATTGGAGTTAAGGACACACCTGTAATTACCTGTATTCCAGTTTATTTCACCTTAAGATTAATCACCCTATCGGTATTTTGGGAGATGGTTAGGTTAGGCGAGGTGAGGTTAGGTTAGGTTAGATAAAGTTGGGGGTTAATGAGAACATACGAGAGAGAGAGAGAGAGAGAGAGAGAGAGAGAGAGAGAGAGAGAGAGAGAGAGAGAGAGAGAGAGAACAATATCCCTCGTCTCACACCACTACCACCACCTCAGCACTGTGGTCATAACACTATATTTTATGAATCATAACTTCACTTTACGATATATTCCTGCCATTATACAAGCCTGTACTCTCCCTCTCTCACTCTGCTGGATGATGTCACTCTCATCCTCTCGTGTGTGTGTGTGTGTGTGTGTGTGTGTGTGTGTGTGTGTGTGTGTGTGTGTGTGTGTGTGTGTGTGTGTGTGTGTGTGTTCTCTCTCCTATACTAATCTACTAACACAGTTTATTCAACAACATTCTATCCTTCTATACCACACATCTATCACCCTCATCCACCTCACCCACCTATACCACACATCTATCACCCTCATCCACCTCACCCACCTATACAGCCAAGACCAACCTTTAAAAAAAAAACTATAAAAATTAAAAACTCCCCAAAAATTAATGTTTCCCTTATGACGTTTTAACAACAGGTGACTTATGTTATGTTAGGTTAGGTTAGGTTAGGTTAGGTTAGGCTAGGCTAGGCTAGGTTAGGTTAGGTTAGGTTAGGCTAGGTTAGGTTAGGTTAGGTTAGGTTAGGCTAGGTTAGGTTAGGTTAGGTTAGGTTAGGCAGGGTACAGTGGGTACTTATGGCCCGTGTAGTGTATATTAGCGTTAAGAAATGAGGGTGACAGGGAGACCCGGCAGTAGAGGTTGAGAGAGACGACTCCACCCTATACTGTGTGACCTTCCCGGGGCGGCGATTACCTGTAGAGTATACCTGTAGTACCTGTGTGTGTTTACCTGTAGAGTATACCTGTAGTACCTGTGTGTTTACCTGTACCTGTGTGTTTACCTGTAGAGTATACCTGTAGTACCTGTGTGTTTACCTGTACCTGTGTGTTTACCTGTAGAGTATACCTGTAGTACCTGTGTGTTTACCTGTAGAGTATACCTGTAGTACCTGTGTGTGTTTCCCTGTAACTGTGGATTATACCTGTACGTGTGTTTACCTGTACGTGTGTTTACCTGTACGTGTGTTTACTTGTACCTGTGTGTATGCCTGTGATAGCCTGCAGGTGTACTGAGGCAAGTCTATACCTGCGTCCTGTCTACCTATACCTTCATTCCTTATCTACCATCTACCTGTTCCTTCATCCTTTACTCTCATCCTTCATTCCTTCGCCTGTCAGCTCCATCTTACCTCCCTTATTTATGAATCCACAGGAGAAATATTGAACCAAACAACAAAGACGATAATCCACCTCAAATGCTACAGAATTATGAACAAGATTACACCTGCGATACTACCTGTCTGTCCTGATGATGGTGATTATATTATGACCTGCGTATATTATTTCCTGGGGTCACTCCATCCCTTGACCTCTACTGAATACTGATGCCCTACCTGACGAAGTTCCTCTACCCTGGCTCTATATACCTCCGTCACAACCGGAGTGTTGAGGTGACTTGGAGACCTACCTGACGAAGGTCTACTCTGAACTCTCACATGGCCCTGATTTTTTGCTATAAGGTCTAGGGAGGTCGGGGATGTAGGGAGGGGGGGGGGATCTAGAATCAGGGCCCCTCTCGCTAACCCTAAAAGTCCCTAAGTCCTTTCTACCGACTGATGATTCTCCCCCCCCCCACCCCCCCCTCCCATATCACCCTTTACAGGCATACAAACATTAACCCACAGCTACTTAATCTCAGCTCCGCGACAGACAGACAGACACACACATACAAACAAAAGAAACTTGCCTCTCACTCCTTTTACGCCAGAGTAGTTGTTGGCTTTCTTATGCAAAGGCGTCGGTCTTCCCAGCCGTCAGCGGTTGTCTGTCTGTCTGTCTGTCTGTCTGTCTGTCTCGTCATGCAAGGGGAGGGGTGAGGGAGGATAGGGGAAGTGAAGGGGGAGAGGGAGGGAGAGGTAGGAGATGAGGGAAGGTAGGGGGAGGGGGGGAGGGTAGGGGAAGGGAGGGAGTGGTGGGAAAGCAGGGAATGAGGGAAGGTAGGGGCAAGGGGAAGGAGGGTAGGGAGAAGGGGAAGGAGGGTAGGGGAAAGAGGTAAGGAAGTGGGGAGTGGGGAAAGGAGAGATTGGTAGGGGGGTTGAGGGACAGGAGAGAAATGTATGCAGGCGAAGATGAGAGATAGAGAGATAGAGAATATATATCTTCTTCTCCCTCTCCTATACCTTCAACGGGTCTTTCCTTCCCACCATTACCTCACCTGTTTCCTCCCCACCATTACCTCACCTGTTTCCTCCCCACCATTACCTCACCTGTTTCCTCCCCACCATTACCTCACCTGTTTCCTCCCCACCATTACCTCACCTGTTTCCTCCCCACCATTACCTCACCTGTTTCCTCCCCACCATTACCTCACCTGTTTCCTCCCCACCTTTACCTCACCTGTTTCCTCCCCACCATTACCTCACCTGTTTCCTCCCCACCATTACCTCACCTGTTTCCTCCCCACCATTACCTCACCTGTTTCCTCCCCACCATTACCTCACCTGTGTTCCATCTCTCTCATCATCATCTTTCTCTCTATATTTATGATCGTCTTTCTCTCTACCTCTCCTTCCTTTAACTGGATATTCCTACATCTTTCCTCACGTCTCATTTCTACTTCTCACTATACACCATTATTCATGAGTCTCACCTGGTGTGTATAATGTGACCTGGTGTGTATAATGTGACCTGGTATGTATAATGTGACCTGGTATGTATACTGTCACCTGGTGTGTATAATGTGACCTGGTGTGTATAATGTGACCTGGTATGTATAATGTGACCTGGTATGTATAATGTGACCTGGTATGTATAATTTGACCTGGTATGTATAATGTGACCTGGTATATATAATGTGACCTGATATGTATAATGTGACCTGGTATGTATAATGTGACCTGGTATGTATAATTTGACCTGGTATGTATAATGTGACCTGGTATGTATAATGTGACCTGGTATGTATAATGTGACCTGGTATGCATAATGTGCTTAATAGCTCAGAGATAAGACCCGTATCCTTACCAAGCCACGTCACTCTGATAAAGACTCAAGGTATGGTAAAAGTATAAAATTATAGGTGGGTTAGAAAGTTCCACAAAATACCAGTTATAAAAAGTTTCTTCTGTGGAACTTGTGTAAAGTGTGATGAAGTATTGACTTGTTATCTGAAACTTTTGAATTGAAGCGAAATACTAAACTGCGTGTGTGTGTGTGTGTGTGTGTGTGTGTGTGTGTGTGTGTGTGTGTGTGAGGCGGTGAGAGGCTAGGAGGGCGTGTGTTGATCAAGTGGGTACCTGGCAAGACGTAGGCGGGATAGGACAGAACGTGGGTGGACAAGTAAGTCACTCGGACGAAGGGGCGTGTGGGCAGGCGGGCGGTGGGGTCACTTGGCCGGAAGCATTGGGCGTTGGGTAGACTGTGGGCGTGTGTATAAGATCACTGGATGGACAAGGATGTGTGTCAAGGGCGTGGGTGACAGGAGGCGTGGGTGACAGAAGGCGTGGACAATTCAGCGAGACACTACCTTCAGGTATTGGATTATAGAGAGCATGTGTGTGTGTGTGTGTGTGTGTGTGTGTGTGTGTGTGTGTGGGCGGGAGGAGGAACAAGTTGACGGGTTAATGAGGTATGGGCGGGCCACCTCCAGCTACACCACCCACAGGTCCTCAATCACTCATCATATCATCATCATCATCATCTGACCCTCACAGACTCACAACAACATCGTCATAGCGTCACGTAAAAATAAAAGTTCTTATCACCTGTAAAAAAACCCAGGTATAATCCTTGTAATTTTCCAGGTAAGTAATTATCCTCATAAACTCTTTAAGTACCACAGTAAACAATGAGTTGCAGTCGCTTTTCATCTCCTGGCTAATAAAAACCACCCAAATCCCTTTATGAATCACTAAAACCACAAAAAATAGGTATTTTATCATTTCCAGGTGATTTACTGCCGTTACGGAGTTTTAATTAATAGTTTTGGTGATTTCTGAAGGTAAACAAAGTCATCCACGAGACACAGCACCTGGACCCCTCAACACCTGGGGACCTCACCGATTAATCCCCACCAAACAGGTATATTTTAACGTCCTCCTGAGTAATTCCTGACGTTAATGCTGTAAAGCCCCAGAGGACGACGACTCCTTTCTCCTTCCCCAGCAGGAGACAGGAGGGGGTCGTGACCCTGGGTGAGGGGGCCAGACGGGGCCAAGGAGCTCCCCGGGGTACAGGCCGTCCCGCTGATGCCGTGCTGAGGGTCACACCGGCTACAAACACGTAGGCGCCGGCTACACACGCCCAGGCGCAGGTGCACACAACATGTAGGCGCAGGTACACACAACATGTAGGCGCCGGTACACACAAAATGTAGGCGCCGGTACACACAACATGTAGGCGCCGGTACACACAACATGTAGGCGCCGGTACACACAACATGTAGGCGCCGGTACACACAACATGTAGGCGCAGGTACACACAACATGTAGGCGCCGGTGCACACAACATGTAGGCGCAGGTACACACAACATGTAGGCGCCGGCTACACATACATCCAGGCACATAAACTGACATCACTGAAACACACATTGGCTACACATAACCATACATCCACCACACACAACCATATATCCACCATACACAACCATACATCCACCATACATCTACCACACACAACCATACATCTACCAAACACAACCATACATCCACCACACACAACCATACATCCACCACACACAACCATACATCCACCACACACCTCCATACATCCACCACACACAACCATACATCTACCACACACAACCATACATCCACCACACACAACCATACATTCACCACACACAACCATACATCCACCACACACAACAATACATCTAACCACACACAACCATACATCCACCACACACAACCATACATCCACCACACACAACCATACATCTACCACACACAACCATACGTCCACCACACACAACCATACATCTACCACACACAACCATACATCCACCACACACAACCATACATCTACCACACACAACCATACATCTACCACACACAACCATACATCTACCACACACAACCATACATCCACCACACACAACCATACATCTACCACACACAACCATACATTCACCACACACAACCATACATCCACCACACACAACAATACACCTAACCACACACAACCATACATCATACACACACCACCATACATCTACCACACACAACCATACATCTACCACACACAACCATACGTCCACCACACACAACCATACATCCACCACACACAACCATACATCCACCACACACAACCATACATCTACCACACACAACCATACATCTACCACACACAACCATACATCTACCACACACAACCATACATCCACCACACACCACCATACATCTACCACACACCACCATACATCTACCACACAACCATGCATCTACCACACACAACCATACATCTACCACACAACATACATCACCACACACCACCATACATCTACCACACACCACCATACATCTACCACACACAACCATACATCAACCACACACCACCATACATCTACCACACACAACCATACATCTACCACACACAACCATACATCCACCACACACAACCATACATCTACCACACACCACCATACATCATACACACACCACCATACATCTACCACACACAACCATACATCCACCACACACAACCATACATCTACCACACACAACCATACATCTACCACACACAACCATACATCTACCACACACAACCATACATCCACCACACACCACCATACATCTACCACACACCACCATACATCTACCACACACAACCATGCATCTACCACACACAACCATACATCTACCACACACAACCATACATCCACCACACACCACCATACATCTACCACACACCACCATACATCTACCACACACAACCATACATCATACACACACCACCATACATCTACCACACACAACCATACATCTACCACACACAACCATACATCCACCACACACAACCATACATCTACCACACACCACCATACATCATACACACACCACCATACATCTACCACACACAACCATACATCTACCACACACCACCATACATCATACACACACCACCATACATCTACCACACACAACCATACATCCACCACACACAACCATACATCTACCACACACAACCATACATCTACCACACACAACCATACATCCACCACACACAACCATACATCTACCACACACCACCATACATCATACACACACCACCATACATCTACCACACACAACCATACATCCACCACACACAACCATACATCTACCACACACCACCATACATCATACACACACAACCATACATCATACACACACAACCATACATAAGCGAGGTGCCGGCTACACAGATCCGGCCACCTGCTGTTGCTAATGAATATTGCCACTGTAAATCACCTGCCTGACTGCCCCATCAATATTAAACAAGAGGTAATATATTGGCATAATAACAACCTCTCAGTGATTGTGGTAGTGGTAGTGGGAATGCTGGTGGTAGTGGGAATGATGGTGGTAGTGGGAATAATGGTGGTGGGAATGATGGTAGTAGTAGTGGGAATTGCTGGTGGTGGGGATGGTGATGGTGGGAATGATGTTAGTGGTAGTAGTGGGAATGGTGGTGATGGTAGTAGTGGTAGTGGGAATAATGGTAGTAGTAGTGGGAATTGCTGGTGGTGGGGATGGTGGGAATGATGTTAGTGGTAGTAGTGGGAATGGTGGTGATGGTAGTAGTGGGAGTGGGAATTATGGTGGTAGTGGAAATGATGCTGTTGGTCTGTATGGTCTAGGAGGGTATATTGGTCTACACTGGTCTGGTCTACACTGGTCTGGTCTACACTGGTCTGGTCTACACTGGCCTGGTCTACACTGGCCTGACCTGGTCTACACTGGTCTGGTCTACACTGGTCTGGTCTACACTGGCCTGGTCTACACTGGTCTGGTCTACACTGGTCTGGTCTACACAGCTCTGACCTGGTCTACACTGGCCTGGTCTACACTGGTCTGGTCTACACTGGCCTGGTCTACACTGGCCTGGTCTACACAGCTCTGACCTGGTCTACACTGGTCTGGTCTACACTGGTCTGGTCTACACTGGCCTGGTCTACACTGGCCTGGTCTACACAGCTCTGACCTGGTCTACACTGGCCTGGTCTACACTGGTCTGGTCTACACTGGTCTGGTCTACACTGGCCTGGTCTACACAGCTCTGACCTGGTCTACACTGGCCTGGTCTACACTGATCTGGTCTACACTGGTCTGGTCTACACTGGTCTGGTCTACACTGGCCTGGTCTACACTGGTCTGGTCTACACTGGTCTGGTCTACACTGGTCTGGTCTACACTGGTCTGGTCTACACAGCTCTGACCTGGTCTACACTGGCCTGGTCTACACTGGTCTGGTCTACACTGGCCTGGTCTACACTGGTCTGGTCTACACTGGTCTGGTCTACACTGGTCTGGTCTACACTGGCCTGGTCTACACTGGTCTGGTCTACACTGGCCTGGTCTACACTGGTCTGGTCTACACTGGTCTGGTCTACACTGGCCTGGTCTACACTGGTCTGGTCTACACTGGTCTGGTCTACACTGGTCTGGTCTACACTGGTCTGGTCTATACTGGTCTGGTCTACACTGGTCTGGTCTACACTGGCCTGGTCTACACTGGCCTGGTCTACACAGCTGACCTGGTCTACACTGGTCTGGTCTACACTGGTCTGGTCTACACTGGCCTGGTCTACACTGGTCTGGTCTACACTGGTCTGGTCTACACTGGTCTGGTCTACACTGGCCTGGTCTACACTGGTCTGGTCTACACTGGCCTGGTCTACACTGGCCTGGTCTACACTGGTCTGGTCTACACTGGTCTGGTCTAAGGAGTGGCCACCTCACCTTCATTACCACACTTCACATGTTCACAATCTCACACCGCGATAAACAGCTTCGCCAGGTGACACATTACCCTCCACCCACCTGTGTTCGCTTCTACCTGAGTAATTTGTGAGGTGGAGTTGTAAAGCCATCTGTCTGCCATCCATCTTAATGCCATCTGTCTCTTACCAGTTCCAAAGCCATCTGTCTGAAATCCATCTCAAAACCATCTGTCTGCCTATATTAAAGCCATCTGTCTGCCATTCATCTCAAAGCCACCTGTCTCTTACCAGTTCCATAGCCACCTGTCTGCCACTAATCATGAAGCCATCTGTCTGCCATATATCCCCAAACTTCTGTCAAGTCCCACAAGTAACCATCTGTTTACAAGCTACCACCATCATCACCATCACCGTCTCCCTCTCACCATCTCCACCATCATCACCATCACCAGCTCCCTCTCACCACTATCACCATCACCACCACCATCATTACCATCTTTTTCGTCCCTCACAATAGCAACAGCGACAGGAAAGGCAATCAACAGCGCCAGATGTCGCTTCCTTCAACTTGGTAACGCCAGGCGAACGTTCATCCCATTTTTGCCTGCAGTGGCGATTATTTGTACGGTACGAGTTCTAACTTACATTAAAAGTTTGTTAAATATTTTCGTGTTTTATGGTTTGTGTTCCGTCCATCTAATGCACGTCTTTCCTGACTAAACTGATCGACGTTTTTCCCACGTGAGGGATATTTTTTTTTTTTTAGCCTAAGTCCGGCTTAAGGTTGGTGATGGATAATTGTTGGTATTTTTTTATTTTTGAGTTGAGAGACATTCCCTCCCTCCCTCCCTCCCTCCCTCTCCTTGCCTACACCTCCCCAAAGACCTTCACTTCCTTGACCTTATCTCTCCTTCGTCAGCGTCTCCTCCAGTGTATCCTGTAGTGTCTCCAAGGTTCTCCCCCACAGTGATAAACGACTCCTATTCCTCAACCACCCTAAGACCTGGTTAACCAAAACGTAATAAGAGTGTATCTGGATGAAGACTTTCTCAGTTAAATGGTTACTACTGCAGGGAGCTTGTTCCTTCGTCGTGGTTGACATCTGAGTTATGAGGAGAGAGAGAGAGAGAGAGAGAGAGAGAGAGAGAGAGAGAGAGAGAGAGAGAGAGAGAGAGAGAGAGAAGACTATAGCCAGGACCCCTGCTGAACATTTTGGTGAAGGACCTGGCAACATTCCCAGCTATCATATAAGGCTGGGAAGAATGTCGCTCCCACTGTGATAACACACACTGCCGCCTCCCTCCCCCCCCCTCCCACCCCGTGTTGTCGAATATAGGACGTTTGGTTTGGAGCAAGGTGGTTGGGACCTAACCTAACCTAACCTAATGTAACCTAACCTAATTTAACCTAACATGACCTAGACCGGACCTAAACTAACCTGAGAGAGAGAGAGAGAGAGAGAGAGAGAGAGAGAGTAGAACCCCCCCCCCCACACCACCGCCACACCAGCAACCCACCACACAACCACACCATCACCCCACCTCCACCACTACCCCAGCCCCCACCAGGCCGCCTCAGTGGTATAAACAGAGTTATTTGAGCTATCTTGGACACAGAGACGAGATAAACTTCACTGGAGCGGACAAGTGTCAACAGAGAAGGGAGATAAAGAATAATTAAGAGGTAAATGATGAGAGAGAAGATGAGGATGGGGGAGGAGGGTGAGGGAGAAGGGTGAGGGAGGAAGGGGGAGAAGTATGAGTGAGAGGATAGTAGAGAAAGGGAGAGAGAGATAGTGAGTACCTACCATTCCTGACCTGACTGATAGTATACGTTGTTTTAGCAAGTGAGGGATGTTAATTTTTATAAGTAGAACAAAACACAGTCAATGATCACCCCTTGAACTATCCTCTGTCCCGTCTACAGCCCATGGTTTAAAATACACCCATGACTCTGCCCACACCAGACCTCTCGCAGCGAGTGTTGACCCATATCCTAATTATATACATATTTAATTATTTATTGTTGTTATTATTATTATTATTATTATTATTATTATTTATTAACTTTATGTGTTTGTTCTTGTATAAAGTTAAATAGGAATAACTAGAAAGATAGGATAATTGCCTAAAGATATTTATTTATATTAGTTAAATCAAATACATGAGATGATATTGTGTTGGTCGCATTAAGAAGGCAATGAGACTCAGCCAACCACTCGAAGGTCGGCCGATACCGTCCTATTTTAGAGCACAACCAACATTAATGACCGGCCCGTCGACTCAACAGTGAAATAGTGAATTCCATCGCAGACATCACTTCTATATATAGGTGTGTGTGTGTGTGTGTGTGTGTGTGTGTGTACGTACCTACTGACACACACACAAACACCCATACCCAAGACCTACCATTATATATTTGGTTTCATTATTTCATTACAATAAATTAACTTTTACCTTTTAGAGAGTAATGGTACAGACCCCAAAGGTTACCGCTTGCAGGAGGGAGACAGCAGGCGACGGTGAGGGAGGTCGGGGAGCCTTGACGCAGACTAATTGTATCTGTTAGGGAGGCGGAGTGATCGACATTTATTGCTGCCTATCACTTGCTCGACCCACGCCCCCACGGTGGCCACGGATATGCACTGATAACTGCGTGGAGGGACGAAGGGCCGGGTACTGTCCACGCCAGGAGGAGCATAACG
>CAUDMG010002164.1:3382500-3422500 GCA_958450375.1 Homarus gammarus | reverse complement strand
TCACCTGAGTTCCATTAGGAGACTCTAACGAAAACTGAACAATCACGTGATATGGTTAGGTTAGGTTAGGTTACTGGCCGTGTTAATTAAGTAGATCCTGTCAGTTCAGGTGTTCTCTCTCTCTCTCTACTCTTTCCTCCTCTCTCTCTCTCTCTTTCGCTCCTTCCCCGTCTCTCTCTCTCTCTCCTCTCCCCGCTTCCTCCTCTTTCTCTCCTTACCTAGTCTCTCTCTCTCTCTCTCTCTCTCTCTCTCTCTCTCTCTCTCTCTCTCTACTGTTTCCTCCTCTCTCTCTCTCTCTTTCTCTCTCACTCCTTCCCCGTCGCTCTCTCTCTCTCTCTCTCTCTCTCTCTCTCTCTCCCTCCACCAGGTAGAGGAGGGCGTTGCCGTGACGAGCCAAAGGACAAAAGAGCAGGTCGAGTCCTAATTAATTGTTAAGGTGTTGTTCAGTCTTAGGGAGCCTCAACTCTCTCTCCCTTACTTTTCTATTCGTCTCCCTTCTCTTCTTCTCTCCCTTACCTTTTCATTCCTCTCCCTTCTCTTCCCCACCTTTTCATTCCTCTTTCTTCTCTTCCTTCCTCTCTTCTCCCTTCTTTTCACCTCCTTTCTCCTCCCTTTCCTTTCCATTCCTCTCCCTCTCTTTTCCCTTATCTTCTTTCCTCTTCCGTTATCGCTTTCCTCTTCCTCCCTTTTCTCTTCCTCTCCCCTCATTCTTTCCCTTCCCCTCCTCTCTTCCTCCCTTCCCTTTTAACCTACTACCACTTCTCTTCTCTCCCTTCTTTCCCTTTCCCTCTCCTCCCATTCCCTCTCTTTTCATCTATTCCTCCTCCACTCCCCCTTCACTTTCTCTCCCGTCACCCTCCTACACACACACACACACACACACACACACACACACACACTAAAACAATTATTACGTTTTTAACAGAATCACTAAGAGAGAAGTATGGTTAGGTTAGGAGCCTATTAGAACTGGGGCCTATTAGAACTGGGGCCTATTAGAACTGGGGTCTATTAGAACTGGGGCCTATTAGGACTGGGGCCTATTAGAACTGGGGCCTATTAGAACTGGGGCCTATTAGAACTGGGGCCTATTAGAACTGAGGCCTATGAGGACTGGGGCCTATTAGAACTGGGGCTTATTAGAACTGGGGCCTATTTGAACTGGGGCCTATTAGGACTGGGGCCCATTAGAACTGGGGCCTATTAGAACTGGGGCCTATGAGGACTGGGGCCTATTAGAACTGGGGCCTATTAAGACTGGGGCCCATTAGAACTGGGGCCTATTTGGACTGGGGCCGATTAGAACTGGGGCCTATTAGGACTGGGGCCTATTAGGACTGGGGCCTATTAGGACTGGGGCCCATTAGAACTGGGGCCTATTAGGACTGGTGCCCATGAGAACTGGGGACTATTTGACTTGACTCTCCACTCACTGGTAAGGTATTGAGACACTGTAAAGGACTGGTGCGGAACGGACTAAAATTAGCAGTCAGTATGGTAGTGGTGGTTGTAGCGGTGGTGGTAGTAGTGGTAGTAGTAGTGGTGGTGGTAGTGGTAATGGTTGTGGTAATGGTAGTGGTGGTAGTAGTAATGGTAGTAGTAGTAGCAGTATTATTGGTAGTAGTAGAAGTAATGGTGGTGGTAGTAGTAGTAATAGTAGAATAATAATGGTAGTAGTAAGTGTAGCATAATAATGGTGGTAGTAGTGGTAGTAGTAGCAGCAGATGACATAGAAGGCACGACTACACAACACCCTCCTCCCCCGGCGCCACAT
Organism: Homarus gammarus; assembly: GCA_958450375.1. NCBI lineage: Eukaryota > Metazoa > Arthropoda > Malacostraca > Decapoda > Nephropidae > Homarus > Homarus gammarus. Next base: position 3,420,726 of record CAUDMG010002164.1, on the reverse strand, counting down.
CTCTCGCCATCAGTCTCCGCCGCCACCATAAACTAGCAGCTGTCCCCATGGCGCAGTGGATAGCGCGCTGGACTTCTAATCCAGAGGCCGCGGGTTCGAATCCCGCTGGGGATGAACGTTTGCTCTGACCGTTGTTTATGATACTCGAGGACATTATTCGAGACCGAGGGCAGTTTTAGCATATGGTCCCCCTCCCTACCCACCTTCCTGGAGGCGGCGGCAGCGTCCCTATCACGTATAATCTGCTGTAGAAGGAGTACCTACCTTTGGTGGGGGGGGTAATTACATCATTATCATGTGTGATCACCAGCCAGCCATTACGCCACAGGTAAGGTTAATTAAAATCACAAAGCGAGTTACTCCCTCCCCCAACACACACACACCTGGAGGTTAATTACAGGTAAATAATCATATGTAAATCAGGGACAGGTATTATAATTTCTCGTCTCCTATAATCATGTAGATCAAGTCTGGTGACGATTAAAGGAATATAATTCATGTAAATAAGACTCACTGTGGTAGTTAATTTCATGGTATTATAACTCGTATGGTCATTTTTTCCTTATATATAACTAAAGGATTTGTAGGTAAGAATATGTGTATGTATAATTATGAATTTACAGCTGAGAGAGAGAGAGAGAGAGAGAGAGAGAGAGAGAGAGAGAGGTAATTACATTCCCGGCGACGCAACAGCTTAGGTCATTTGTCGCCGAAAGAAAGAAAGAAAGAAAGAAAGGGAAAGAGAGAGAGATAGAGAGAAATAAAAAATAAATAGAGAAACAAAGAAAGATTAAGAAAATGACACACCCCCACTAAAACACTTATGACGCACTTGTGGGTTAAGGCACTCGACTAAAACACTCTCATAATGTACTACGGACTTTCAATCTTTTATAATAAATGTGAATTAAAATTGAAATCTGATAACTGTTGTGAACATCAAACAATGTCTAGTAATGTCTGGGAATTTAATCTGAAAACCGATTATTTGTCGATTTCACTTTAAGATTTTACACAGTTGTAGACGCCGAATATAGTGATTAACGTACACACACCTGACTCACCTGTAGACAATATACCTGTCTACCTGTGTAATTACTAACAAATAATTAACGTGTAAATAAAACTCGACGTCTCACAAGAAACTAAACAAACCAATGATTTCTTTAATACACCTTTACCTTTTTTCCTTACCTGGCTCTTAATGACTACTACACCTGGGTTAGGTTATTAAGGTAGTGATTCCAGGTGTGTGTTTTTCTGAAGGTGGAATGACTCGAGGTTAAGTTAGGTTAGATGAGTTACTTTGGTGGATCATCTACCTGGGAACAACTTCTGGGGAATCTGAGTTATTTCTGTAGTGAGATTTCCTTCCTGATGGTGAGTGGTGAGGGGAGTGGTGACAAGTGGGGGGTGAGTGGTGAGGGGAGGGGTGATGTGGGGGTTAGTAGTGGGGGTGGGGGTGGGTGGTGAGGGGTGGGGTGATGTGGGGGTTAGTAGTGGGGGTGGGGGGTGGGGGTCGTGTAGAGGGGTAAGTGTGGGTGGGGGGTGAAGTGAGTGGTGAGCCTGGGAGATAATCATCATCTACCACAACATCTTCATTATCATCACAATCACCACCATCACCACCACCACCACCACCATCACCACCACCACCATCACCACCACCATCACCACCACCATCACCACCACCAACATCACTTCCCAGCTAGGACACCCGATCTCTTCACCACACCCTCATCCATCTCTCCACCACACCCTCATCCATCTCTCCACCACAGCCTCATCCATCTCCCTCATAATCACAGGACTTGAGTAATCACGAACGCGATCATCCGGCGCCACTAACAGGCCAATGATCCATCACCAGGAACCATTTTAACGGCACCTCAACCATGTCCAAACACAGCAACCACCACGCCTTATATGATCCCCTGCGCCCTGGTGGTGGTGGTGGTAGGTGGTGGTAGGTGGTGGTTGTTGTTGTTGTTGTTGTTGTTGTTGTTGTTGTAGTGGTGATTGTTGTTGTGATGGTGGTTGTTGTGGTGGTGGTGGTGGTGGTGGTAGTTGTTGTTGTTGTTGTTGTTGTTGTTGTTGTTGTTGTTGTTGTAGTAGTGGTGGTTGTTGTTGTGGCGGCAGTGGTGATGGTGGTTGTTGTTGTGGTGGTGGTGGTGGTTGTTGTTGTGATGGTGGTTGTTGTTGTGGTGGTGGTGGTGGTTGTTGTTGTGATGGTGGTTGTTGTTGTGGTGGTGGTGGTGGTTGTTGTCGTGATGGTGGTTGTTGTTGTGGTGGTGGTGGTTGTTGTTGTGATGGTGGTTGTTGTTGTGGTGGTGGTGGTGGTTGTTGTTGTGATGGTGGTTGTTGTTGTGGTGGTGGTAGTAGTTGTTATTATATAAGTAGTTGCAAGCCCTTACATCATTACTCACCCTTCCTCACCTCACTACACCCCCCCCCTCTCAGAGCTGGCAGAGGGCGCACCTGTCCATACCTCACCACCTCACCTGAGTAATGAGCAGGTTAACGAGGGACCACCAAGTTATTACTGTGAGGGATTTATTTAGCCAGAGAATTCCTGGTTAATGGTAAGGAGCTACTTAGTGCTACGTCTGAGAGAGAGAGAGAGAGAGAGAGAGAGAGAGAGAGAGAGAGAGAGAGAGAGAGAGAGGGGCGTCAATTAGCACCTTCACCTGGCTAGCACTATACACCTCGACACTAAGTACCCCCTCCGTCCCCCCTCACCTCCCTTGTACCCCCTCCCCCCTCCCTCACCATCTCTGGGGGCTGAGTGTTTCAAGATGAAGAAGAGAAGAACATATTATAAGACTGGAGGAAACAGTAACTATTGGCCCATACTGGACAACAGTCCCATTTACACCCAACCCCTATTGCTCATATATCCATCCACACTCACACTCTTCCTACTACTGTCTGTCTGTCTGTCTGTCTGTCTGTCTGTCTGTCGTGTCTTGATGAATAATATTTATTTTACCTTTAATACGATGTTTTTTTTTTGTATGTATTTGTATGTCTTAAGATGCGTCACACCCACCCACACCCTCCACCAACACCCACCACCACACCCTCTACCACCACACCCTCTACCAACACCCACCACCACACCCTCTACCACCACACCCTCTACCAACACCCACCACCACACCCTCTACCACCACACCCACCACCACACCCTCTACCACCACACCCACCCACACCCTCTACCAACACCCACCACCACACCCTCTACCACCACACCCACCACCACACTCACTCCAACCACTACCACACCTACCACCACACCCACCACCACACCCACTCCAACCACTACCACACCCACCACCACACCCACTACCACACCTACCACCACACCCTCTACCACCACACCCACTCCAACCACTACCACACCTACCACCACACACCACTGCGGTATAAAACTCACCAAATAATGACAATTCCTCTTAATTCCACCCCCCACCCCACCCACCCCACCAAGAACCACGTGGGGACAGCATAGTGCCAAACTCACAAGCCTGTCATTGAAATTTGGTTCTTATTTACATAATTGGGTTGACTACATCTGTCGTGAAAATTCAATTACAACTTTCCTAATAGACGTGAGGATTTTTCCTTGAATAATTTACATCGTTGTGTTGTTCATCAGGAAAATCAACGAGTAATTTCCTACCCTGAGAGAGAGAGAGAGAGAGAGAGAGAGAGAGAGAGAGAGAGAGAGAGAGAGAGAGAGAGAGAGAGAGAGAGAGAGAGAGAGAGAGAGTGTTAATCTTATTTTCTTTAACTCTACAAAAAAAAATTAAATGATTTCCAAACACAAATTAAGTAATGGGTAAATACAGCTCTGAACACACACACACACACACACACACACACACACACACACACACACACACACACACACACACACACAGGTAAGTTTTAATTAATGAAGTGCTTAACACTAAGGTAATAAGAGGACAAACTTGAGGTATTTTGTACCTTAAAGAATCTTCATTAAAGTCGCCTTCAGATTCCTAAGACGAATTATGTTGAGGTTAGGTTAGGTTAAGTTAGGATGGTTCGGGTAGGTTTGGTTTGGTTAGGTTAGGTTAGGTTTGGTTTGGCTAGTTGAGGTGATGTGGTGACTTTGTGAACAGCTCAGTGGTGTGTTATACTGCTGTTATTGTTATTGTTGTTATTGTTATTATTGTCTTTATGATTGGTTTTATTATTGTTATTATCATTATTATTATCATTATTATTATTATTGTTATTATTATTATTGTTGTTATTTATTGTTATTATTATTCAGTCCATTATCTTACTTTAGGCCGAAATCAACATGTGTGAGACGTACTTACAGACAGACGGACATACCCTCCCACATTTACACTGTCAGCAGGCAACCCTCATTAACCGGCCCTTAGTTACCCGCAGCCCTCACCACAACCAGCCCCCAGCCCCCACCACCAACTCAGGCAGCAATAAATCGGGAGAGAACAGATCGTTGAGCGAGGACCCTCACATTACCACGCATCAAATTACACCTTTGATTATTCTTTGGCAAATTTACCTGGTGATTTACTACCTGTGAGACTAGCGACCTCTACCTCTCCCCTCCCACCTCTCCCCTTCACCCTCACCTTCCCCCTCAGGATAAACCATACTGTTTTTTCTTCCTCATTAAAACAAACACAAAAATATACCACAATAAAAGACGTGATTTTTTTTTTTTCATTTAACAAAAGATGGAATAAAGTTTACTGTTCAATATTCAATGAGACACAATTGGAGGATGAGACAGTGAGAGAGTGAGGGGGGTGAGGGGGTGAGTGAGATATATGAGGGGGGAGGTAGGGGTGTGGGGGGATGGTAGGGGAGGAGAGGTGGTTCTTTCTCACATATAATACAGTATAAAGTATATAGGCATAGTCTACAACGTGGGGTTTAATCTTCTCTCTCTCTCTCATTTTGGTGTAGTGACGGGCATGAGGGGCGTGGGGGGGTGTGAGGGATGTGAGGGGCGTGAGGGGCGTGGGGGTGTGAGGGGCGTGGGGGCGTGAGGGGTGTGAGGGGTGTGAGGGGCGTGGGGGTGTGAGGGGTGTGGGAGGTGTGAGGGGTGTGAGGGGTGTGGGGGGTGTGAGGAGTGTGAGGGGCGTGAGGGGCGTGGGGGGTGTGAGGGGCGTGGGGGTGTGAGGGGTGTGAGGGGCGTGAGGGGCGTGGGGGTGTGAGGGGCGTGAGGGGTGTGAGGGGCGTGAGGGGCGTGGGGGTGTGAGGGGCGTGAGGGGTTGTGAGGGGCGTGGGGGGTGTGAGGGGCGTGGGGGGTGTGAGGGGCGTGGGGGGCGTGAAGGTGTGAGAGGCGTGAGGGGCGTGGGGGTGTGAGGGGCTTGGGGTGTGAGGGGCTTGGGGGCGTGAGGGGAGATGAGGGGCGTGAAGAGCGTGAAGGGGCGCGTGGGGGGGGGGGGCGTGTGACTTCCCTATATACATGCAGGCAGAGGGCGGCGTTCTTGTGGGAGAGGCACAGATGACGGTGACAGACTTCCTCACGCACAGCACAACACAACACAACACAACACAACACAACAACACAACACAACACAACAACACAAAACTCCTCTGCCTCAACCTAACATTGATGATATGGGTCTTGTCCGGGGAGAAGATCTAAACATTACTCCCCACACACACTCCCCATATTCTCACCGCCCCCGCCCCTCTAACTCTCTCTCCCTGGCTGCATGTGTGTGTGTGTGTGTGTGTGTGGCGGAGTAATACGAGTATCAACCCTGTAATTCTCCCTCAACTAACCCTCCCTCTCTCCCTCCTTTACGATGGGTAAGTTACCATGAGGGGCGCGACCTTATTTATAATTCATTAAATGCTTCGTTCTACACCAGTGACTTCCATCCATCCGTGTGCGTGTGTGTGTGTGTACAGGTGCTTTAAGAGACACGGTGTAGTTGAACGCCCAAAAGCACATGGTGAAATCGCTAAGCTGCTCGTCACCACCACTCGATACTATTGTAATATTCCACATCAATTAGAATCTTTATATGTGTTCAAAATTCATAATAATAAATTAATCGCTCTTAAAATCCGAATCTAGAAAGGACGGGAGAGATAAAAACAATCACGAAAACTAAAAAAAAAAATACAAAAAACACAAAAAAACACAAAAACAAAACAAATTAAGTATTCCCATCACGGTGCCTTTAATATACCTGGTCGATATTTAATCACATTAGCCAGGTAAGGAACCAGTAATTTTCGGGAGATTTAAGACTTACCTTTATGCTCAAATTAGAAAACGAATATTTATGAAACACGTGACAAATGAACGACCTGTAGTGGTGATAGTGGTAGTAGAGTTACCAGAAAATGACAAGAGCAAGGACACGTAAGGACAGGTAAGGATAGGTAAGGATAGGTATGGACAGGTAAGGACAGGTAAGGACAAGCATAGTGTAGAGTACAGGCCTGGCAGTGAAGCGGTGAAGCAGGGAGGCGAGAAAAGCAGAGAAACAGTGAAGCGGGGAAGAGGTGAAACAGTGAAGCGAAGAGGTGAAACAGTGAAGCAATGAAAAGGTGAAACAGTGAAGCGGTGAAACAGTGAAGCGGTGAAGCAACGAGGCGGTGAAGAGGTGAAACAGTGAAGCGGTGAAGCAGGGAGGCGGTGAAGCGGGAAGCACTAATTGAAGACAGATCATTACAGAGGCCAGACAGGAGTGAATGTTAATATAACGTCCGGCAGAGTCAACACCTGTAATACTAGAGTGAGTTACGACCTTCTTACTGCTTCCTCCACACACACACACACACACACACATACACACACACCAGGTTTAATGTTTGTTTGTTTTTGGTTTTTGTTTCTGTTTGAGAGGGAGGGACGTAGGGAGGTATAAAGGGATGAAGGGAGGGATGAAGGGAGGGAGGTATGAAGGAAGGAAGGAAGGAAGGAAGGGAGGGAGGGAGGGAGGGAGGGAGGGAGGGATGAAGGGAGGGCTGAAGGGAGGGAGGTATAAAGGGAGGGAGGGAGATAAAATAGTGAGGATGAAGACAAGAGAGATTACACCATATATACCTCACCATAATTTCATATTCCAAGACAACAACACCCCCCCAAAAAAGTGACCAATTACTCCATCTTAAAGACTGACTCATCCATCTCAGACGTCAAGGTAAACACACACACACACACACACACACACACACACACTAGAAGGCCAAGATCCTCCACCAATTCTTTATTTACAATTTTTCAACATAATTTTGTGGATTTTTTTTATTTCAACCTATAATTATGATAAGATTAAATTAACCTCCATGACTTGATCTCAGGGATTTGTGATGTATAGAGTCAGGTTGTTGTTGTTGTTGTTGTTGTTGTTGTTGTTGTGTTGTTGTTGTTGTATTGTTGTTGTTGTTGTGATTATGTTGAGAGTCTGTTGATAATATTTTACTTGGTGATGGAGGAATGGATCTCTCTTCTCCTTCAGGGGTTCCAGGCTCCTGCAGTCAGTTGATAGCCTAGGATAACACTGGAGGCTGGGAGGGAGGGAAGGAGGGAGGGAGGGAGGGAGGGAGGATGTCCACAACTTTAACACCAAGGGAGAAAAGTCGTCCCCCTCCCCAACATCAAGGGAGAGAGGACGTTCCCCTCACCACCGTTAAGGGAGAGGACGTCCCCCTCCCCACCGTTAAGGAAGAGAGGACGTCCCCCTCACCACCATCATGGGAGAGGACGTCCCCCTCCCCACCGTTAAGGGAGAGAGGACGTCCCCCTCACCACCGTCAAGGGAGAGAGGACGTCCCCCTCCCCACCATCAAGGGAGAGCCCCTCAAAGGCACCCTCAAATTGGCTGTCAGCAGCACCCTCCATACAAGGACCTTACCCTCGGCTCCTCACACCCACGGGAGCCACTTGTCCCTTATTATTCTGCCCCTTATGCTCACCTTCCTTGTATGAAATAAATTATTATCTGATAACTCAAGTTAATGGGGCGAAAAGGGACATGGCGTGTACTGTCGACATCGCTTCTCCCCCGACACGATTATATCTGTATTATCGATCAGGTGTCTTGTGTGATACCATAAACCCAGCAACTAAACCTCACCAACTGATAACATAAACCAAAGTTACCATAAATATTGCATCATGTCTTCCAAAATCAATTGCAGAGGTAAATATGTATGTGATATGAGATACCTGTGAATAATTGATGGCAGGTGTTGATGGTTCGTTAATACATGCCAGAATCTTACATTATGCCACTTGGGTGAGGGAAGTTACCTGAGGTGAGAGAGAGGGAGGTACAGCCAGCGGGACGACATAAATAAACATTGCCTGGCTAGATTGACCAGCAGGCAGTCGACTCACATGAATTTAACTGGTGGATTTATACAGCAGATGTGCGTATAACCTGAGTGTGAATTATGTATGTCGGGGGGAGGTATCACGCCCACCGCGGCCACCCCCACTACCACCCACGCCCACCCTCCACCACCACTACCACCCACGGCCACCTTCCACCACTACCACCCACCTCACCTCCACCACTACAATAGCCACTCCCCCACTTCCTCCATCACAACAGTCACCCTCCCACTAACTACCATCACCACCTCACCACCACCACAGCCCCTCTCCCACTTCCTACCACCATCACCCTCCACCACCACTATCACCACCACTACCACAACCACCCCCCCCCACCTCCTCCACCACCACAGTCATCCACCCACCACAAACCCCTACCACCACCACACGTAGCTCCACCCTCATCAACACTCCGACGATCATTTGATTAAATTCCTGAAGGTGACATTCTCCTGCAAGAGACACAGAGGGAGATAAGATAAGTGTGAAGACGTGTTCTCGGCGCTGAGCTGAGTCGAGGTCGAGGAGCTACTGTGTCTCGGTCTCGTCCTTGAGTGATACTTGTGGTCCGAGGTCTCTTATTGGCATTCATTTTATGATCTCAACCCCTTACCTCAACCCCTTACCTCAACCCTTACCTCAACCCCTAACTTCAATCCCTTACCTCAACCCTTACCTCAACCCTTACCTCAACCCCTTACCTCAACCCTTACCTCAACCCCTTACCTCAACCCTTAACCTCAACCCCATACCTCAACCACTTACCTCAACCCTTTACCTCAACCCCTTATCTCAACCCTTAACCTCAACCCCCTACCTCAACCCCTTACCTCAACCCTCATATCTATACCTCCTGTCCACAACACCTTCCCGTCTACCCGTCACCACCAGAGGTACAGTTTCCGCGACAGTATACACCTGCATCTGTCAACTAAACCTACAATGGGGTCTTTGTTTGCCTTGTGACGTATCAAGCCAGGTGTGTACAGCAGTGAGAGTTCATTGCTGTCATCTGATTCACCCCATTGAGACCCATTTATATGTTGCTACAAATACACCTTTTCAGTTTGGGGGAATTAATTTTTGTATGGGTGTATAGTTGTGTATGTGTGTGCATAGTTGTGTATGTATGAGTGCGTATAGTTGCATATGTGTGTGTATAGTTGCGTATGTGCAGGTAGAGCCAATTACCTGTGTATTCAATGTCTCTTATAGTGACCAGGTATTAAATGGACGTATATCAGGGAAGGTCGAGACAGGTAAGAGGACTAATCTAAATTGTATTGGTACCTGTGTTAATTAATCCTCATGTTACATAGATAAACACCTGTTGTCTGTCTACCTGTACTGTCTACCTACCTGTCAACCAGAGAGAGAGAGAGAGAGAGAGAGAGAGAGAGAGAGAGAGAGACACACATACACACACACAGAAGTCCCAAACCAGAAATAGCAGCGAAGTCGAGTTAGAGCAACAACCTCGCCCTGAGAACTTTATGATGATGGAGCTGAGAGCTGCTGAGAGCCACACTGTGAGGGATGAGGCCGCACCCTGCCACCAAGTGTGACACACATAATTAATAAGTGTAGCCGCAGACGCCACACCATTATCATTACCACTACACCCTATAAAACCAGACGGACACAAAACCATAAACCACGATGGTCTAGATTTATGGGTTAAACTACCAGACTAAAGACCTTCGGGGGGTGACCTGGTAAGTACTTGTCCTCCCCCTTGTTGCAGGTAAGGTGATCAGGTATCTTATGATATATTACTGTCACACCTGAGTCACGGAAACATAACATCGTGGCTGTGTCTGTCTGTCTGTCTGTCAGCGTCCTACATGACTTCACGGAGACAAGATGCTCATAATTTCTGCCAGATAAACAAACAGCCGCCATGAACTCCCGGACGGACGCCTCTGCAACGCGTAATCTGAAAGAGCGTGAGGAGGGGGGGGGGGGCGTGGAAGGGAGCGTGGAGGGGCGTGGAGGGGCGTGGAGGGGGCCGTAGAGGAGTGATGAGCGTCAGAGCAAGCATAAAACTATACCTCCCCCTCACCCCCCCCCAGTACCTCTCCCTCACATTCTCCCCCTCCTCTCCCCAGGCTCTCCCTCTCCCCCTACTCCCTCCTGTCTCCCCCTCCTCCCCCCCAGTCGCTCTCCCCCCCCCCCCCGAGGAGTGTGACTAGTGTGTAAAGCATTATCTTACCAGCATCAACTCCAGCCTCTCATTAACCAGCCTTGGGAGGGGGAGGAGCGAGGGGTCGGGGGTGTAGGAGGGGCGGGAGGGAAGGGTTGGAGGGGTAGGGTAGGGAGGGGGACGTGGATGAGGGGGGGGGCGAGGAGAGGGGGATTAGAGAGGGGGACCCCACGTCACAAAAACTACCATTAGGCCCCGTTTACAAGAGATAATCTACACTTTTAGCAGGAGGGTTTGATGCCGTATACAGTTTCATCTTGTGGGTGTTTTTGTCTTATTTATGGTAACTGTCAGGATGGAAGCGCCGTAACCCTTATGCATGTACCAATCAGCTCCTGTGTGGTGTGCTTTCCGGCGCCACTAACATCATCATGGAGGAGTGGGGAGGGTGAGAGAGGGGGGAGGGTGAGAGGAAGGGTGGTGAAGAGAAAAGAGAGGAGAGAGAAAGAGGGGGGAAGGGGAAGAGTGAAGAGGAGAATTAGAAAAGAAGAGGAGGAAAAGAAGAGGACGAAAAGAGAGGAAAAATATTGTAAAGTGATGATGTAAGGGAGAAGATAATGAAGGGCAGAGATGACGTAATTGGGATGAAGGAAGGAAGAAAGGAAGGAAGGAAGGAAGGAAGGAAGGGAAAAAATAATGAAAAAAAGGATGGAATGAAGGAAAGAAAGATACCCAACACTCAGACCCAGCAACACTCAGACCCAACAACACTCAGACCCAACAACACTCAGACCCAACAACATTCAGACCCAACAACACTCAGACCCAACAACACTCAGACCCAAAAACACTCAGACCCAGCAACACTCAGACCCAACAACACTCAGACCCTAGCAACACTCAGACCCAACAACACTCAGACCCAACAACACTCAGACCCAACAACACTCAGACCCAACAACACTCAGACCCTAGCAACACTCAGACCCTAGCAACACTCAGACCCTCGCAGCACTCAGCAATACTCCCGCAACACATTAAACAGCCACGCTAAAACCTTGACCATTATCTTAAACACGAGAGGCTGGTTTTAGGAGTGTGGTCTAACCTTGTGTGGATCTTGTCACCAAATTCTCACTGCTCTGTTATTCATTTATTACAGTGTGTTGTTATTATGACGACCATATGAGAGAGAGAGAGAGAGAGAGAGAGAGAGAGAGAGAGAGAGAGAGAGAGAGAGAGAGAGAGAGAGAGAGAGAGAGGTTGTGTATATGAAAGAGAATCACACACACACACACACACCGTCTAGAAGCTAATGACCCAAACATTACAACAATGACACCTACATATATGGTGACCACAATCCTCGACACCACACCACACACCACACCTTGCACCATATCACCATAAACCCACCTTGTCCCTTTACCTACACCCTACCTTGGTCTCTCAGTCAGATGTCTTGGGCCCAATTCGGACACAAGTATAAAGAACAGGTGGATTTATTAATTACAGGTAGGTTAATTACCATACGATGACAGCTTCATAAAGGTAATGAGCGGGGACACACCTGGGCGGTAAAGTGTGTGTGTGTGTGTGTGTGTGTGTGTGTGTGTGTGTGTGTGTGTGTGTGTGTGTGTGTGTGTGTGTGTGGGGCACCAGATGACAAACACTAGTATATAACCTTCTCTTGTACACACCTTTAAACCAACATTTTTTTTATGAACTTCCACCGTCAACACAGAGGCAAGGAAGGAGGACCACCAAGGGAGAAGGAGGGAGGGGAGGAGGGAGGGAAGAAAAAGGGAAGAAGAAGGGAAGGAGGGAAGAAGTAAGGAGGGGGAGAAAATTGAGGGAGGTAGGGAAGAAGGATGGAGGGAGGAAAAAAGGAGGGGGAGAGAAGAAGGAGGGGGAGAGAAGGAGGGAAGAAGGAGGGAGGAAGGGAGGGGTAGGTGTAAGGGCAGCTGGCATGAAGAATGTTGACAGGTGAGGCGAAGCAGGAGAGCCACTGGTGTGTGAGGATGTAGCGTGAGTCATCTGGTCCTGGCCCGCCCCCCTGAGGACATATACAGTGTTACCAGCAAGGTGTTAATTCCCTCTACCATCACTAAACATTACCTCCGCCGCCCCTGCCACCCTGCACACACACACACACACACACACACACACACACACACACACACACACACACACACACGGCCAGGTACAGCACTGTCTTCACCCCTGCCCAGGTATGGTAACTTATTATCATAGTCTTGTCAGGGAAGAAAGTTGGTGTTACTAAATTACCTTCAACTCCTCAATCTGGATGAGAGAAGGTAGAGAAAAATAGGGAGACAGGGAGAGAAAAATAGGGAGACAGGGAGAGAAAAGGAGACGAAATGAGAGAGTGAGAGACGCTGATGAGAAAACAATCAGACAACCAGAGGTACACCTGCAGGAACGACCAGGTAAAGCCCCATCACTAGGTAGAGCCTCACCTCCAGGTAAAGCCCCATCACTAGGTAGAGCCTCACCTCCAGGTAAAGCCCCATCACCAGGTAGAGCCTCACCTCCAGGTAAAGCCTCATCACTAGGTAGAGCCTCACCTCCAGGTAAAGCCTCATCACTAGGTAGAGCCTCACCACCAGGTAAAGCCTCACCACCTGTACACCGCACAGGAGAATCATCGACAGAAGCAGACATTCTGGCTATAAATTCTCAATAGGGTCTTACCTTAAACCTCTCCCTTACCTGGAGACGTGAGAACACCTCTAAATGAACCACTTAAACCACAACACAAACACGGCAACCAAAATGGGAGACGAACAGACGAACAGACGAATAGACGAACAGACAAATAGACGAACAGACGAATAGACGAACAGACGAACAGACGAATAGACGAACAGAGAAATAGACGAACAGACGAACAGACGAACAGACAAATAGACGAACAGACGAAAAGACGAACAGACGAATTGACGAACAGACAACAATATTGTCAGACTCTACCGGAACTGGTGACCTTTTACCTTCACTCGAACTGTTTAAATTTCCGTGTGTGGCGAGTGAGTGTGTGGCGAGTGAGTGTGTGAGCGTGTGGCGAGTGAGTGTGTGTAGCGACTGACTGGGTGATGCGGCGTCAAGCTGATGGCCAACAGTGTGACACAAGAGGATAACCCGGCTGCCATGTTGGGATACACCGCCTTGCCTTCTCTTTTTGACACACTCTGTATGTATCCACCAGAGAGAGAGAGAGAGAGAGAGAGAGAGAGAGAGAGAGAGAGAGACACACACACACCTGACTTCTACACCTGTACCTCAAGCCACTCTCAAATATACCTCTTAACCTATCAACTTCATCTCTCCCTCAGCTGGAGATATAAGGCACCACCTACCTAACCTCTCACCTCCTCCACCCCCCCCCCCCTTTAAAGGTGTCCAATATGGCGTCCAAACAGTACAAAGACTCTCCCTTATAACTAGAAGCGGTGACCTGTTAAAACTTACGATTAGTGGAGAAGCAAAAAATCACGTAGGAAACTTTGAGAATCCAATTTGTGTTTATCTCCGCCATCATCCTTATTTATGACTATTATTATCCATTTATCATACTGGTGTTATCTCCCATTCATCATCCTTCATTAGAATATCATACACGATCATCATCCCTTCATCCAGGCATCGTTCAGGTATCAGGAAGTCATCTTGGTATCTTCCAGTCATCATACCTTACCATATCATCCAATCATTCTCAATCATTTTACCTTAGCATGATATCATCCAATCACAGAGCATCACTAGCCACGGGACGTCCAATCGCGATGGTTTTTGTCATATATGGTCAAACTTTATCACCAAATACCTGTGTTACCTGGGCAATACCTTGATTACCTGTGTTACCTGGGCAATACCTTAATTACTCTACCTGTGTTACCTGGGCAATACCTTGATTACCTGTGTTACCTGGTCAATACCTTAATTACTCTACCTGTGTTACCTGGGCAATACCTTGATTACCTGTGTTACCTGGTCAATACCTTAATTACTCTACCTGTGTTACCTGGACAATACCTTAATTACTCTACCTGTGTTACCTACCTGCATATTTCCTCCCCAACTTCCCCTTCCCTATCACCTGTCTGTATATTCCTCCCCCTCACCCACCCACTCACCCCTCCACCTTAAGACCCCCGGGGGCCCCCTCCTCCCAGGTGCCCATCATACCATTAAGGGGTCAGGGCAGGGAAGCGTCGTCACCGTCGTCGCCCCCATCAGATAAGCTGGACCGATCGACATCCCCATCTCCTATATATCATACGTCACCGCTGTGTTATTATGGCCATATACAGCTCTCACCTGCCCACCGTGGGACTCCGGGGTGGGTGGGTGGGTCCAGGTGAGTGGTGAAGGTCAAAGAAGGAATATTGGTAGTGGTGGTGGGTTAAGGAAGGTCTCTCTCTCTCTCTCTCTCTCTCTCTCTCTCTCTCTCTCTCTAACCTACTTCAAGGTGGGTCGCTATCACCCATTTTGTTCGTCAAGGTGTAAGAATAATAATTTCTTTATTGTTACTTGTTAAGTTGCTTTTGTTTTCATAGGTAAAAAAATGCAGAAAATCGTAAATAAAATCGACAGGGAGTTCCACACATTCATCCAAAGAGCAGAAATTTTATATAATTTCAAATCCTTTTTGTTTTATACGTCAGGATTTTTTTTTTACTCATAAGCAAAAAATCTCCTGAAGTGAAGCAGGAATTAAGACTCACTAATACAAGGTCATAACACAGCCGTATAAGCAGTGGTCAGGAGATGTGAACATGATGCTTATTCTGGCTGCTGACGCTACTAGTCCTGCACATTTCTGACGCTGACACAATAGTCGCTGACGTTTTTATCACAAGTGACTTCTGAGGCGACTTTCTACGCAGCTACTGACGCTACAAGTAACTTAAGAGGCGACTTTCTACGCAGCTACTGACGCTACAAGTAACTTAAGAGGCGACTTTCTACGCAGCTACTGACGCTACAAGTGACTTCTGAGGCGACTTTCTACGCAGCTACTGACGCTACAAGTAACTTAAGAGGCGACTTTCTACGCAGCTACTGACGCTACAAGTAACTTAAGAGGCGACTTTCTACGCAGCTACTGACGCTACAAGTAACTTAAGAGGCGACTTTCTACGCAGCTACTGACGCTACAAGTGACTTCTGAGGCGACTTTCTACGCAGCTACTGACGCTACAAGTGACGTCTGAGGCGACTTTCTACGCAGCTACTGACGCTACAAGTGACGTCTGAGGCGACTATTCTACACAGATACTGACGCTACAAGTGACTTCTGAGGCGACTATTCTACACAGATACTGACGCTACAAGTGACGTCTGAGGCGACTATTCTACACAGATACTGACGCTACAAGTGACTTCTGAGGCGACTATTCTACACAGATACTGACGCTACAAGTGACGTCTGAGGCGACTATTCTACACAGATACTGACGCTACAAGTGACTTCTGAGGCGACTATTCTACACAGATACTGACGCTACAAGTGACTTCTGAGGCGACTATTCTACGCAGCTACTGACGCTACAAGTGACTTCTGAGGCGACTTTCTACGCAGCTACTGACGCTACAAATGACGTCTGAGGCGACTATTCTACACAGATACTGACGACACTGAGAGCTTGTGTCGTAGGCGCTGACATTACAAATAACGATTCCAGACAAGAGACTATTGGTTGGTGAGGTTTGGACCATCGCCAGGCCGTGTTTACCGAGGTGGGGGGAGGGGGGGGGGGAGTTCAGGGTTCCTTAACAATGGTTGGGAATGACAGTCTGCCGGTGGTACTGTTGCTATTAATCACGGACTAGTTGACCTGCCAGCGGTGGTACCAGACTCTTCTGACACACACACACACACACACACACGTAAAGATTAACCACCATATCACTAACCTAACCTAACCTAACTTAACACTAACCTAACCTAACACTAACATAACCTAATCTAAGCTAACACTAAAACTAACCTAACCTCATCCTCCAAATAGTGTTAGGGTGATTAATCTTTAAGTAAAATAAGCCAGGGTGGTTATTCTTCAGGTGATTCTCACACTTTTGTACACATGATAACAAAAGATAACAAACATGACGTCATTCAGGTAAACAATTGAGAGAGAGAAAAGTTTGCCGTGAAGTAAACAAGAACGAGAGAGGAGCTGTGCAAAGGTAAACAAAGACATTAAAACACCGTCACCAAGCGGGGCAGCACACGGTATGCTCATAAGTCCTCCTTAGATACACTGACACTTGAAATATCTTCTCTCAGGGGTATAATAAGTCTCTCAGGGGTATAATAAGTCTCTCAGGGGTATAATACGTCTCTCAGGGGTATAACAAGTCTCTCAGGGGTATAATAAGTCTCTCAGGGGTATAATAAGTCTCTCAGGGGTATAATAAGTCTCTCAGGGGTTTAATAAGTCTCTCAGGGGTTTAATAAGTCTCTCAGAGGTATAACAAGTCTCTCAGGGGT
Organism: Homarus gammarus; assembly: GCA_958450375.1. Classification (NCBI taxonomy): domain Eukaryota; kingdom Metazoa; phylum Arthropoda; class Malacostraca; order Decapoda; family Nephropidae; genus Homarus; species Homarus gammarus. The sequence goes on along the minus strand of CAUDMG010002164.1, from coordinate 3,403,695 downwards.
ATAATAATCTCTCAGGGGTATAATAAGTCTCTCAGGGGTTTAATAATCTCTCGGGGGTATAATAAGTCTCTCAGGAGTATAAGTCTCTCAGGGGTATAATACATCGCTCAGGGGTATAATAAGTCTCTCAGGGGTATAATAAGTCTCTCAGGGGTATAATAAGTCTCTCAGGGGTTTGATAATCTCTCAGGGGTCTAATACGTCTCTCAGGGGGATAATGAGTTTCTCAGGGGTATAATAAGTCTCTCAGGGGTCTAATACGTCTCTCAGGGGTATAATAAGTCTCTCGGGGGTATAATAAGTCTCTCAGGGGTCTAATACGTCTCTCAGGGGTATAATAAGTGGTGTACAGTCAGGGTCAAAAGTTCCTTCCCGCCCTAAATGAAGCAGCGTCGACCCCCAATGATATGAAACAGTCCCTGACCTGACCTGACCTGACCTGACCTAACCCCACGCATGACTTCCTGTGCCCTAGGTCTCATGGTATTAACCAGAACGATAGAAATGTTTATCCTTACAAAACTTTCTTCTTAATTACCCTCATTAAGGTAATTACCATACCTGAACACCTGGACACCTCCGCCTCTCAGTTTTACACCTCCACCCCTCCTCACCTCTACACTTCCGCCCCTCACCTCTACACTTCCGCCCCTCACTGACCAACCAGCCGCGTTCTCCCATCTTTACGATCTGTTGTCAAGGCTGAGGTGTTTCACAATCATTCCTCTCTTGTTTGTGTGTCTGTCTGTGTATATCAAATTCCTCCGTCCCTCCGCCCAACTGCGTCATAAGTGCGTCATCTGTGATACAGCTGACGTCATTTATAATCTAAATTGTATTCGTCTTCTTAAACGTGGAAATTCGACTTTATTTTTATTTCATAGTGTTGTATGATGGCTGGTGGTGGTGGTGTCCTAACCTAACCTAACCTAACCTAACCTAACCTAACCTAACCTAACTCCCCCTTAACTCATTACTAAGATAATTACCACCAATTAAAAAACCATCAATTAAGAGCTAGCTAATGAGGTCTAACACACAGCATTTACCTTTATTAAAAAACGTCTAAAATCTTCCGGAAACTAAAAATAAACACGTGTAAATCATGTACAAAACAAGTCTCATACTCTGAGGTAAACACTGGACTTCTCACTACAACACACACTCACTTTATACGTGTTATTAACTCTCACGTGATCAAGAGATGCGGGTAATAATTCATTACTATTGTATAATTCAAATGAGAATTATATTATAATTTGGGATGAGAAACCTCGACAGTAATTAAGGATTGGGTGAGGGTGGGGTGGGGGGAGGGGAAGGTAGGCTGGGGGTGGGTAGGCCGGGGTAGGGTAGGCCGGGGTAGGCTGGGATGGTGACCCGCATTCAACACAACATTCCACAAATTCCCGTTGATTTTGACCCCCAGGATGAAATGGCCCCATGTGAGTATTTCAGGAACGAGATTTAATTTCCAGAGCAGCTCATGTGTGTGTGTGTGTATGTATGTATGTATGTATGTATGTGTGTGTGTGTGTGTGTGTGTGTGTGTGTGTGTGTGTGTGTGTGTGTGTGTACGCAGCCTCACCAGTACACCTATACGATACACTACCTGGTGATCCCTTCCTCCACTCATCTTACCTGACACTGACGCCAACACCTTGAGTACTGCAGGTAGAGTCATCGTCCTCAAGTTGTTAAGTCATCGTCCTCAAAAGGTAAAGTCATCGTGCTCAAAAGGTTAAGTCATCGTGCTCAAAAGGTTAAGTCATCGTTCTCAGAAGGTTAAGTCATCGTCCTCAGGTGGTTAAGTCATCGTCCTCAGAAGGTTAAGTTCATCGTCCTCAGAAGGTTAAGTCATCGTGCTCAAAAGGTTAAGTCATCGTCCTCAAAAGGTTAAGTCATTGTCCTCAGGTTGTTAAGTCATCGTCCTCAGGTTGTTAAGTCATCGTCCTCAGAAGGCTAAGTCATCGTCCTCAAAGGGTTAATCCTAAACGACAGGCGTCATGTAGTGTATAAAAGACGACAAGAGCCTCACCGTCATTACCTCAACCTGCAGGTCATCACTACCTGACGACGAGGATCTGCTTCAGGCGTCGACCACTCCTACCACCCCTGGCTCTTCCTTCTGCTGCCACCCACCCACCCTTCCTCATCCTCTCCCCATCACACCCCTCCCACAACCACCCCATCACCCCTCCCACAACTACCTACATCTTGAAAATTAACCAATAATGTGAGTCCCCTGTTTCATGGTCTACTGAAGAACATTTTCCCCCAGCATGAAGATAACAAGAGGTAAGTGTAGTGTTATACTGCCCAGGTGTTGTTCGCCTTAATCTATTCCCAGTAAACATTAATTAAGAAATCCTTAAAAATATGTCTTATACCTTTGTTCGTCCTGGAGGAAAAATATAATAGAGGGGTTGGGGGGACAGATAGCCTTGTCCATCCTAGAGAAAATATACTAGACGGGGGTTGGAAGAATTGAAATCATTGTTCATCCTAGAAAAAAAAATATATACTAGACTGCTGGAGAGGGGTGAGGGAGGAGTGAGGGGGGTGGGGGGTGGGGAGGGGGGACGTCGTTCTCCCCTGGAATGCGATTATCCTATTGGCTCTTTCTCACTCCACTTACCACGGTGATTGGCTGATGGACCCCATTGTTGGAGGTAGATGGGGACGGCACAGGATAACACGACGTTCATTCACAACACTCGGTAAATATTTCCTCTAGCTGAGAGAGTGACAGTCTATTGTGGTCTGTTATTATTGTTATTATTGTTGTTATTGATGTTATTATTTTTATTGTTCTTGTTGTTATTATTATTATTGTTGTTATTGTTATTATTATTATTATTGTTGTTATTGTTATTATTATTATTATTATTGTTGTTATTATTGTTGTTATTATTGTTTTTATTGTTATTATTGTTGGTGTTATTATTATTATTGTTCTTATTGTTATTATTATTATTATAGTTAGGATCATCATCATCATCATCACAGACACACAGGTACAGCACGATGTATCAACACCTGTTGCTTTCACCTGTCGAGGGCTGGCAGGTGAAACAGACGGCAGTGTACCAAACAAACTTACACTCACTCACCTGCCCGGGATTACTGGATGAAATGTATAAATAAAATGAAAAAAAAATAATAATCTAGTTAGTTCATACAGAGACTTAACTCGTAGTGTGATGCTCGCTTGATATGTTTACAAAAAGTTAATTCGTATATTTATATAAGGACTGGGACGAAGGGGCTACTGACATATAATTTATAAACTTGATTATTATTATTATTTTTGGGGGGGAAGCAACGAAGGAAAAATAATGGGGGTTTGAATGATTTGTTTCTAGATGGTATACACGCACTCCACCTCTCCTACACCACACACACACTCCACTCACACACACACCCCACCTCGCCTACACCACACACACTCCACCTCTCCTACACCACACACACTCCACATCACACACACACTCCACCTCACCTACACCACACACACTCCACCTCTCCTACACCACACACACTCCACTCACACAAACACTCCACTACTCCTACACCACACGCTCTCCTACACCACACGCTCTCCTACACCACATATACCCCCCCCCCCCCCACCTACACCACAACCCACTTTCCACTTATTTCAGCTGGCGATATACCAAGCCAATAATCTCAGTGAACCATGTTACCATTAAAGGCGTGTGTGGGCCGGGGGATACAGTGGACCATCTGCAGGAGCGGGTCATTATCTGAAGGTGTTGTGGGAGACCTCGGATACATTCCTCGGGACCAAGGACGTATCCCTGCGGTACACCCGATGTTATCTATTTGATCTCATCTCTGGAGGTTTGGTCCCCCACGTTTACGACTGACCTATTCTTCCATGTTGGTAGTCGTCAATTAAGGCAGTGGGACCCCCCCTCTCATCTCCCCTCCTCTCTACCTTCCCCTCCCTCCTTTCCTTTTCCTTCCTTCCAACTCTCTTCCTCCTTCCCCCCTCTCATTTCCTCTCCATTCCTTCCCTCTTCCCCCTCTCTACCTTTCCCCTACCCTCCACGTCTCTCTTTTCTCCCCTCTGCTTTCCTCTCCTCTCCTCTCTCCCCCTACCCTCCTTCCCCTTCCCGCCATCTCTCCCCCTACCCTCCCTCCTCTTCCTTCCACCTCCTCTCCCACCTCTGGAGGAGCAAGGACCACAGTGTTTCCAGCCGGTCCTTAAACCATACAAGGCAGAGAGCCCCAGAAGCTGTAGTGAAGTCAACCATGAGGATAGTCATTTGCCTCCCCCTCCTCTCCCTCCTCCCACCCCTCTCTCCTCTTCCTCCCCCCTCAACTTTCCTCCTCTCCTTCTCCATCCTCCCTCCATTCCATCTCCACCCTCTTATCCACCCCTCTCCTCATCCCCTCTCCCTCTTCTTTTTCCCTCCCATCCTCCACTCACCCCCCCCTCCCCCCTCCCCCTCCCCCTCCCCACATGAGTTCCAAGTACATGCAGATTCTTCTTATCACAAGCAACACACCAACAAATACCAATAGATAAGTCTTTAACAATTCTTACTGTCTTTAATTGTTTTCTAAGAAGATTCGCCCCCAGATAGTCCCCCCCCCCCGAGCTGATAACCAGATAACGAGAGGCGATGTAATTTACCTGTGTGTTAATTAGGTCGGGGAATTTACCTTTGAGTTAGTTAGGTAGGTGAAGTTACATTATCGGAGCTATCGGAATGTTTGCCTCTGTACAGTGTGTGTGTGTGTGTGTGTGTGTGTGTGTGTGTGTGTGTGTGTGTTTCAGTTTGTTTGTCTGTACTTTCTCTTACGTTCCTCTCTCTCTCTCTCTCTCTCTCTCTCTTTCATTCCTTCTTCCTATTTTCTACTCTTTCCAATTTTTATCTCTTCATATTCTCTCTATCTCCTATTCCTTCTCTCCTCCAATTCTCCCCATCCCTCCCTCTCCCCCATCCCTCCCTCCCCCCATCACATCTCCCCACCTCCTCCTCTTCCTCCCCAAATCTCCAAATAAATTAAGTATATAAATAACAACCACGAAAATAACGAATAACAATAAGGAAAAAATAGAATAAATAAATAAATAAATAAATAAATAAATAAAAGGGACAGTACTGTGTATATAACTGTCTGTCTGTCTGTATGTCTGTCTGTCTGTCTATCTGTCTGTCTGTCAGCCGGAGATCAATGGTATGGCTTCTCCCCCCCCCAAAAAAATATATATATGAAAAAAATAAAAAAAATACTCAAATCGCAGATGAATTTTTGTGACAGCCATTGACTTCCTCACACAATGGTGCCCGTCTCCCTCCTGCCTTCATCCCCACTGGAGTGAAGTCATTCTTTCTTTCTTTCATTCATTCTCTTTTTATTTTCGTGTCCTTACCTGTCATTCTATTTATATTTCTTTCGTATATATGTTAGGGATTTTTTTCTACCTCTATAACTTCCCATTTTTCCTTCTCTCTCTCTCTCTCTCTCTCTCTCTTTCTAACTCCCTCTCTCCTCTCTCTAACTCCCCCTCTCCTCTATCTAACTCCCCCTCTCCTCTTTCTAACTCCCTCTCTCCTCTCTCTAACTCCCCCTCTCATCTCTCTAACTCCCCCTCTCCTCTATCTAACTCCCCCTCTCCTCTCTACCCCCCTCTCTCTTCCCCCTCCCCCTCTCTCCCTAACCCCCCTTACCCTCCCTCACCTCTCACGCCCTCACCACTACAACATTAGCAGCTTCGCCTTATTCAACCCACACCAACATATACATAAAATAAAATAAAAATAAAATAAATAAAAATAAATTAAATAAAAAAAAACACCTTAATCTCAATATCTTAGACATTTTGTGACTTAAAATCTAAAATAGGTATTAATCTGATTATAAACTTAAAAATATCATCTATAATTCAGTGTCTGTTTGTCTGTCTGTTTAGAATGTTACAATGAATCTTTTTGGTAAGGGTTCGATCTTTATTGGCTTCGAAGCTTCGTAAAAAAAAAAAAATTCGAATCTCAATCCAGGATTCGAAACGTGTGAATTTGAGTTTTCTGAACCAGGTGTTGGGTACGAAGCCTTGTATTCAAGATCTCGGTGACGATTATTTGACTCAGGTCTCGGATTCGGATCACAGGTGTTGACTCGGAATTCGGGTTATTGATTCAGGTTTAGGATTCAGGGGGTTGGCGTCTCTCTCTCTCTCTCTCTCTCTCTCTCTCTCTCTCTCTCTCTGGTACATGTCCGACAGATTTTAGCTCTCGTCTTCTTCAAAGGATCAGACGCTCCTTCCCCTTCCCTTCCCCTCTCCCCTCTTCCTCCCCTCCCCTCCTGTTCTACTCCTCCCTTCTACTTTCCATCTTCTTTCTCACTCCTCAGTCCTTCTATTCATTTCTCCCACGCCTCACTTCTTCCTTCCTCCCTCCTCCTCTCATCTTTCCCTTCCTGTTCATCCTCCTATTTTCCTTCCTTCCTTCTCCCTCATCCTTACTTCGTCTCCTCCCCCCACCTCCTCCCCTCCCCCCCCCCCCTAGGGAAGGATCCTCTGGTACTGACAACGTCGAGAATCGCTTCTGCTTCATTTGCATAAACCTATTAAAATACAGAAAGGGTTGATAGAGCCAGGAGAGGCGTGGATTTGGGGAGCAGTCGCCAGGGTGTCGTCAGGGAGGGAGAGATGAGGGGGAGGAGGGAGGTATGGGGGAGAGAGGGAGAGGGAGGGAGAGATGAGGGAGAGGGAGAGGGAGGGAGAGATGAGGGAGAGGGAGAGGGAGGGAGAGATGAGGGAGAGGGAGAGGGAGGTATGAGGGAGAGAGGGAGGGGGAGGGAGAGATGAGGGGAAGGGGGAGGGACATATGAGGGAGAGAGGGAAAGAGGGAGAGATGAGAGATAGAGGAAGAGAGAGGTGATGAAAGAGGAGTAAAAGAAAGAGGAAAAGAGGAGGGGCAGAAAGAGGAAGATGTGAGAGAGAGAGAGAGAGAGAGAGAGAGAGAGAGAGAGAGAGAGAGAGAGAGAGAGAGAGAGAGAGAGAGAGAGCAGTACTTATAAACAAATAAAAATACACACTCCAAAAACGTTCATCAGTCAGGTCAGTTGAGGCTTGATTTGAGTAATGAAACATAGCCAGAAAGAGTAAACAAAATGACATCAAAACTAAACTGAGACTCTACAGCAAGTAGGACTGTCAGACGCTAGGACTGTCAGACGCTAGGACTGTCAGACGCTAGGACTGTCAGACGCTAGGACTGTCAGGTGCTAGGACTGCTGGGCGCTAGGACTGTCAGGCGCTAGGACTGTCAGGCGCTCGGACTGTCAGACGCTAGGACTGTCAGACGCTAGGACTGTCAGACGCTAGGACTGTCAGACGCTAGGACTGTCAGACGCTAGGACTGTCAGGTGCTAGGACTGCTGGGCGCTAGAACTGTCGGGCACTAGGACTGTCAGACGCTAGGACTGTCAGACGCTAGGACTATCAGGTGCTAGGACTATCAGGTGCTAGGACTGCTGGGCGCTAGAACTGTCGGGCACTAGGACTGTTGGGAGCAAGGACTGTCAGGCGCTAGGACTATCAGACGCTAGGACTGTCAGGCGCTCGGACTATCAGGTGCTAGGACTATCAGGTGCTAGGACTGCTGGGCGCTAGAACTGTCGGGCACTAGGACTGTTGGGAGCAAGGACTGTCAGGCGCTAGGACTATCAGGTGCTAGGACTGCTGGGCGCTAGAACTGTCAGGCGCTAGGACTGCTGAGCGCTAGCTAGGACTACTGTGAAGGAATCCCGGATGGAGGGGATTACTGGGGATTAATGGTCAAATAAATACCGGATATATGAGATTTACGACTGAGTAATCCTAATGCTTGTGTGGCGTGGAGGTCTTAAACGGCCCGGCCCTAATGCTGTCTTGTTCAATATTATTATTATCATTATTATTATTATTATTATTATTATTATTATTATTATTATTATTATTATTATTATTATGAAGAGGAAGGAAGGGAGAAGAGGAAGAGGAGGGAAGTAGAGAAGGAGGAAGAACTTTAAAGGCAACCCACCAATGACCCACCATCAACCCACCAATGACCCACCTTATAATATAATGGTCGGGGGTCAAGATAGGTCGTCACAGTGAACACAATAATAAGCGAATCACAGATGTCAGAGCGGTAATGGCCAAGTGGATAACGAATACTGATTGGTGGGTGAGAGAGGGGTACCAGGTGGGTGAGAGGGGGGTACCAGGTGGGTGAGAGGGGGTGCCAAGTGGGTGAGAAGGGGGGCAGGTGAGAGGGGGTGAGAAGGGGATGAGGTGGGTGAGAAGGGGTGAGGGAAGTGAGAGGGGGTGAGAAGGGGGTGAGAGGGGAATGAGAAGGGGATGAGGTGGGTGAGAGGGGGTGAGAAGGGGGTAAGAGGGGGTGAGGGGGGGGGGGTTGACAGGTGGTAGACAGGTGGCCACAACCCAAATTGGTGAGGGTTTTATGCCGCCTAATAATTATATCAAGAGTATATACCGGGAGCACAATACGGGGGGGTGAGTGGGTGGGGGATGGGGGGTGAAGGGGTGGGGGGTGAGGAGGAGGAGAAGGAGATGACTGACTAAAGGGCGGAGGGGGGGAGGTAAAAGAAGAAAAGTGAGGAAGAGGAGGAGGAGGAGGCTGTCTAGGAGTGAGGGAATGATGGAGGGAGAAGAGGAGAAGAAAGAGAAGAGAGAAGAAGAAGGAGGAAGAGCAGGAGGAGAAGAAGACCATGACATCTCACTCACTCCCCAACAAGACGGAGAGATATACTTAACACCTCACCCCGAGTCTGGAACCTTAATTACAGGTAAGATATTTTTTACCTGGTGGTCCTACAGGTGAGATCATCAACCAGGTAGTGCTACATTTTCTCTCTATCACATCACAGGTGTAGCTATAAATAGTTATAATCTTCACTACATGAAGAACTGTTATGGTAAATATATTATGTGCAAGGAGTTAAAGGTTAGGGTCTCAGGTGTAGTCTATGTCAACACCGTGTGACTTTTAATATGTCAGGTAAGTGTGCGTGTATGTATGTATGTATGTATGTATGTATGTATGTGTGTATGTATGTATGCATGAACGTGAGTGTCTATTTATGTATGTATGCATGAACGTGAGTGTATATGTATGTATGTATGTATGTATGCATGAACGCAAGCATGTATTTATGTATGTATGTATGAACGTGAGTGTGTATGCATGTATGTATGCATGAACGTGAGTGTGTATTTATGTATGTATGTATGAACGTGAGTGTATATGTGTGTATGTATGTATGTAGGAACGTGAGTTTGTGTGTATGTATGTTTGCATGAACGTGAGTGTGTATGTGTGTATGTATGTATGAACGTGAGTGTGTGTATGTATGTATGAATGTATGCATGTGCAACAGGTAGTATACTGTATACACACGATGTACACCTACTAACGCAATACACAAGTCTCAGAGTAAATGAAATATTCAGGCAACAGCAGACGCCACTCACAGTGTATAAAATAACACGGAGTTGCATTTACGGATCAACACAGTCGAGAGAGGAAAAGTCAGGTCAGGCTAGAGTCAGTGGAGAGTCAGTCAGGTCAGTGGAGAGTCAGTGGAGAGTCATTCTATTTTTATTTTTATTAGAACGTATCAACAAAAAACATTAAAATAAAATACAAAGGTAAAAATAAAATAAATATATACATACAAAAAAAATAAATAGTAAAAATAAACACAAATATATAAACCTAATTCATATAAAACATTCTGGTCTTACACAACTAAATGGAGGCTGTGTTAACATGTGGCTCTCCCGGGACAAAGATTTCACAGTAATGTTTACCTGGTCGACCTCAGCCTCAAGCGGTGGCCAGGTCATAAACACCGCTTGAGTGACTGAACTGGTAGATATCAGGTCACGTCACCACTTACCTAACCTGAACCTAACCTATTACATACATACATACATAAATACATAAATACATACATACATACATACATACATACGTACAAAAACACACACAATAAGAAAGCTTCAACCAGCGTGTCTCTACCACAACAACCACCACAAAACATACCACTAATAACAACCACAATCTGGATCACCACACGAGAAGTCCCACTACCAGACATACTACCACTACCACCCCCACCTGTGACCAACCACTACTACCACCCCCACCTGTGACCAACCACTACTACCACCCCCACCTGTGACCAACCACTATTACCACCCCCACCTGTGACCAACCACTACTACCACCCCCACCTGTGACCAACCACTACTACCACCCCCACCTGTGACCAACCACTACTACCACCCCCACCTGTGACCAACCACTACTACCACCCCCCACCTGTAACCATCACCTGGGACTCACATTGATAACTACCATCTATTCTTCACCGCTCGTAGCACCAATCCAGACTAATTACATCTCACCTGAGTAGTTTAGTACCTGTAATTTACCCAACACAGAGTATGTAAATCACACAGTAGGAAGCGGAGTGGGCAGCCATTACGAGGACATACATCAGTGTTGGAGAGAGGGAGAGAGGGAGAGAGGGAGGGAGGGAGGGAATGAGGAAAAGAAGAAGAGTAGGCAGGAAGGAAGGAGAGAGAGAGAGAGAGAGAGAGAGAGAGAGAGAGAGAGAGAGAGAGAGAGAGAGAGAGAGAGAGAGAGAGAGAGAGCCACCTATTAAACACAGGGCAGGTAAGTATAGCACAGTGTCCCGTGATTAATGATGGTGAGTGACGGTTCCTGTAGCGGTATATTTAACAACACTACTACAGTATTACCTCAAAGAATAAATTCTTTAGATTGTTACTGAGGCGCCTTGCTATCAATTAAGGTGTTTGTGTGTGTGTGTGTGTGTGTGTGTGTCTGTGTGTTTTTGTTTTGTTTTGCAAGGATCTGAATGACTGAAAGTGCGGTGTTAGGTTAGGTCATGTTAGGTTACGTTAGGTTAGGTTAGGTTATGTTAGGTTAGTACAAAAAATTCTGAAGATTACGTAAAAAATGAAAGTGTGTTATCAATTAAGGTCCGGTGTAATTCAGGTGTGGCGCTGTGATATATTTTGTAATTAGTGTGTGTGTGATATATTACCTGCTATGTAAATCAATAGACCAACACACACACACACACACACACACTAACCACCGTGGTATATTCTTGTCACCTGCCTCACACCTGATCCACATACCTGCCCTCCTGTATGGTGACACTCAGGACCACCCACCAGGTCTCACACCTATCTGACGCCCCAGGTAACTACACTACTACTGAAGGTGATGCTTGCCCCCTCCCGCACCCTCCTCCGGTTGATATATCTCCATCGAAAAAGGTCATAACTTGAGTAAATAAGTATGGAAAAAGATAAATATTGATATAAAACCGTTTAATAAATTTCATTACGATTCACAGGATCTTTATCAAGTTAATGAGTGGACAGAAATTTTGTACCAACGGACTGACAGACAAACAGACAAGGGTACCTCTATATACCCCCTTCCCCCTCCCGTTATCTATAAAGGGAACGTAACAATGTGCTCTTAAACACCCCCCCCCCCCCACCCACACGTAACAGCAGACTCGTGTGACTCAGCAGTAACCAACACGCTAGGGTCTTGACGTTACCTGCCGCTCACCTGCCCCCTACGTCTCCCTCCTTCAGGATGCATAGGTCACCATCACCGTTAAGTCACCATCACCGTTAAGTCACCATTACCGTTAAGTCACCATCATCGTTAAGTCACCATTACCGTTAAGTCACCATCACCGTATTAAGTTACCATTACCGCTAAGTCACCATTACCGTTAAGTCACCATCATCGTTGTCACCATTACCGTTAAGTTACCATCACCGTTAAGTCACCATTACCGTTAAGTCACCATTATCGTTAAGTCACCATTACCGTCAAGTCACCATTACCGTTAAGTCACCATCAGCGTTAAGTCACCATCACCGTTAAGTCACCATTACCGTTAAGTCACCATTACCGTTAAGTCACCATCATCGTTGTCACCATCACCGTTAAGTCACCATCACCGTTAAGTCACCATTATCGTTAAGTCACCATTACCGTTAAGTCACCATTACCGTTGTCACCATCACCGTTAAGTCACCATCATCGTTAAGTCACCATTACCGTTAAGTCACCATTACCGTTAAGTCACCATCATCGTTAAGCACCATTACCGTTAAGTCACCATTACCGTTAAGTCACCATCATCGTTAAGCACCATTACCGTTAAGTCACCATCACCGTTAAGTCACCATTACCGTTAAGTCACCATCACCGTTAAGTCACCATTACCGTTACGTCACCATCATCATTAAGTCATCATCACCGTTAAGTCACCATTACCGTTAAGTCACCATCATCATTAAGTCACCATCACCGTTAAGTCACCATCCCCACCTCAGTACCACTAAAATTGTCGAGAGTTTGTTAAGTTCACTAAAGGCCATGACTGACTGACCGACTGACTGACTGACTGACTATACTGACCTACAGGCTGACTAACTAACTCACTAATTAAATGACTGACTGGCCGACTGACTTTCTGACTGACTGGGTAACTGACTGACTTTCTGATTAACTGACTGAAGAGAAACCTGAAGCCTATTGAAAATATTGCCCAAACTGACGGCTCCAGTTCACATTGTTATGCACCTCCACAGAGTTCCTGAAATAGCTGCCAAATATAAAACACTTTCCTTCACGTGGGCAGCCTGTATATATTTCATAGGTCAATATATTTCAGAATCTATTTAAACAGTTGGCGTCACAAAGCTATAGATGTTCAAGGGTCAGGGGTCAATATATTTCATACTCGCATTACTGAAGTATATTGCTGGTAACTTAAGACCGACACACACACACACATACTAATTACCGTAGCATATTCTTGTCACCTACCGCCCACCCTGATGCTCTTGCACGCCCACATATTCCACCTATTAAAACACAACAGGTAAAATTACAAGATTAGGAAGTATTATTTACCTGTACGTTGATAATCTTCTGACAGGTAGAGATACAGGTGTGAAAAATAGCAGTAACACAGGTAAAAATACAGGTGTAAAAAGTAGCAGTAACATGAACTATAAAAAAATAATCTAACTTAAGTGATAAGAAATTACAACCTTAACATGTATTAAGTGTAAGTTGAGCCTCGTGGAACCCAACACACACACACACACACACACACACACACACACACACACACACACACACACACACACACACACACAGTCACCAGGTAGTGTTGATAGTGTAAGGTGAGAGGCATACCTGGCCACCTCAACATTGTAATCACATGAAAATCATCAGGTATCTAGTTTCCTGAATACGTCAAGACACGCGACCTGAAATTCAAGTAAATAAGAACAAGTACACGATATATACGACTCAGTGACAAGACCTTAACGTGAGCACATCTGAGAGAAATATGTGGTATATATATATAATTTATCTATGTCATTTAAACACAGGAAGCGACATAAAATCACAGGTAGACATGAAGACAACGCGATTTATACCTGTTAAAGAAAGGACACACTCGGGGGGGGGGGAGGAGGAGCAACACACTATGCGATATTTATTGATAAAATGACAGGGTGTTTCGTGAGGATAAAAGCACACGTGATGAATTTATATTTTAGACGACAAAGAGACAGACAGGACGCGCCATAACGAGCACGTAGCATAAACTGGTACAAAACTGCACTAGTGTAAAAATCCACTTTTTTTTTTCTCTTTCCGTCAATGAGTGAGTGGGTGAGTCAGTGAGTGAGTGGGTGAGTTAGTGAGTGAGTGGGTGAGTTAGTGAGTGAGTGGGTGAGTCAGTGAGTGAGTGGGTGAGTCAGTGAGTGAGTGGGTGAGTCAGTGAGTGATCCAGCAATATACAGTACAGAGCTATGTGCGTGTGTGTGTGTGTGTGTGTGTGTTCAGGACAGGTGTGTAGTGGTAACTGGCGTAGGGGGGAGGGGACAGGTGTGTAGGTCAGGAAACACAGTGACAATGGGTGCAGCTCTCTCTCCCTTCCCGCCTCCCTCTCACCCCTATCCCTCTCTCCTTCTCCCCCCTTCACCCTCTCCCTTCACCTACCCCCCGACCCGTCACTCACACATCCCGGGTATTCACCGCCAGGGCTCACACATACCGCACCAGCCGAGCAAAAATGGTAATTCATAGAGGCATTCACAGTCTGACCACGAAGGTTATGTGGTGTGGTGGTGGTAGTGACAGCAGCGGGACAATAGTGGTGGCAGGGGTGGTGATAGTGACAATACGGGTGGTGATAGTGACAATAGGGGTGGTGATAATGATAATAGGGGTGGTGATAGTGATAATATTGGTGGTGATAGTGACAATAGTGGTGGTGATAGTGATAATAGTGGTGGTGATAGTGACAATAGGGGTGGTGATAGTGACAATAGGGGTGGTGATAGTGATAATAGTGGTGATAGTGACAATAGGGGTGGTGATAGTGACAATAGTGGTGGTGATAGTGACAATAGTGGTGGTGATAGTGACAATAGGGGTGGTGATAGTGACAATAGTGGTGGTGATAGTGACAATAGGGGTGGTGATAGTGACAATAGGGGTGGTGATAGTGACAATACGGGTGGTGATAGTGACAATAGGGGTGGTGATAGTGACAATAGGGGTGGTGATAGTGATAATATTGGTGGTGATAGTGACAATAGGGGTGGTGATAGTGATAATAGGGGTGGTGATAGTGATAATAGTGGTGGCAGGGGTGGTAATAGTGACAATAGTGATGGTGATAGTGACAAGTGATAGTGACAACGGTGGAAAATAAGAAAGAAAAATAAAAACAGAGAAAGAAAGAAAGAAAGAAGAAGAGGAGGTAAGAAAAAGAAGCAAGAAGAAAGTAAGAAAGAGGAAGAAATAATAAATGAAAAAAAGAAAATGAAAACAGACAGGTAATAAAATAAAAACTACACAACACTGCCTGTCAATAGAACACATCACCTCCTCCAATGTAACCGTCAATTTTACTGTCACATAGACGTAAGCTGAACCAAATACCTTTAATCTTATAAGAGAAAATATATACTTAACCCCGCAATAAAAAGTTGGCGGCTGTTCAACTGTTAATAAAAGTATCAGTAGGGTTAGGCCAAGTACCTCACGGCTAAAGAATAGTACCCCAAGAACGGAAAAGGTACCATAAAATCCTACAAGACTAAAAAAAATGGTACCAATAATAACAAAAACGTACCTTAAAATGTAAAAAGTACCATAAATATCACAAAACGCACCACGAGATTAAAAAACGGTACCCTAAAATCACAAAAAATACCCAGAGAACCAAAACAGTATGAAAAACCATACCCAAAGAATCAAACACATAGCCCATAAGGTTATCGAGACGAGCTGTTGACGCCAGGAGGACCAGCTCTTAGCGTCGATGATTTCCCAACAGGAGGTCTTTCAAAGCGACACTGCAGGAGGTCCCCCAGGGTAACACGCTGGTGCCTACGTTGTTCATCACTGCAGAATATATCCCTCAAACTAACTGGATCAAACACAAGGCCAAACTTTCATTACTTTCAAAAATTACTCCAAAGCTCAAATTTACATAACAAAAAGCTGTAAAAATATTAAGAACTTGGTAAAAAAGAAGTTTTATTTAAGAATGTATCTCTCTAAGGCTGGATTATAAAAGGTTCCCTCTTAGACGCCTGATGGGGGCTTTGAGAAGGCGACTAATCTGGTTCACTTCAGCTGTGGCATAAAGCTGGCAGCCAAAATGACATCGAAATTGCATAGACTCTACTAGATACGTCCTCACGGGGGGGGGGGAGGGGGGAGGGGGGCTTTATAATACCCACTATGGAGAATTTTTATCCCAGATATGTGATAAGAATTTAGGAAGTCATTATTATTATTATTAAACGGGACAGAAAAAAAAATTGCTTAACATGAAAATCTAGACAAGTTGCACATAACCTACTTAAGATTTATAATGACAAAAGTGGCATTTATACAAGTCGATATAAACAACCCTTAACATCTTCACCATCCCGTAGGTCTCCTCCAATCACACACAGCCTTGATAATCTCTACAATATGCTATCTCATTACACGTACAAAGATCTGCTATGGTAGTAGGAGCTAAAGCAGTCTATGTGTGTGTGTGTGTGTGTGTGTGTGTGTGTGTGTGTAAGTAAAAAAGTTTCCCCCTAACCCATCATCGATTCTACGTTTTCTTTTACAATTTCACTAGTTTACATTTTCTTCCAACCTCGCAAGTCTCCATTTTCTCTTATTCTTGCGGGTCTTCGTTTTCTTTCAACCTCGATCCTAGTTTAAACTGATTTATAGATTCTCTCTCTCTCTCTCTCTCTCTCTCTCTCTCTCTCTCTCTCACCTTTAGTGAAGAAGACTCGGGTAAACTATTTTATTTATTCCACTGCCTGGAAGTCTCAAGTTTATATTCCAGTGTTTAATATTAAGGTGACGTTACCGCACCGCCTGATATATACCTGTACCACTAGATATATACCTGATATATACCTGTACAGTGCCACAAGATATATACCTGATATATACCTGTACCACTAGATATATACCTGATATATACCTGTACAGTGCCACAAGATATATACCTGATATATACCTGTACCACTAGATATGTACCTGATATATACCTGTACAGTGCCACTAGATATATACCCGATATACCTGTACCACTAGATATATACCTGATATATACCTGTACCACTAGATATATACCTGTACAGTACCAGTAGATATATACCTGATATATACCTGTACCACTAGATATATACCTGTACAGTGCCACTAGATATACCTGGATCATACATACACCATTAAAACCACAAGTACCACTACCCATTAGACATACACGCGCCACAATACACACACCATATTGTATACCTTGCACCTTTAAATATACCTGAACCAGTATATGCACATGTGCCATTAAGTATACCTCCGCTATTATTATACACCTGAACCAGTATATTCACACACCTGTCATAAAATAAACCTACGCCATTATTATACCTACGCCATTAAATATACCTGTAGCCTTAAATACACCTGTGGTAGTATATTAACCAACGCGACTCCACAAATAAGGTCTTGGCTAGTATCACCTGAGGACTCTACGGGCGGCTGATGAAGGGTTACGCCCGTCAGTGGCACGACTGGACTTTCCGTCACCTGTATGGCCTTACCTGGGTACTGTCTCCTCCCCTCCCTACTTACCTCATTTATACCTGTGATGATGCTCTCTCTCTCTCTCTCTCTCTCTCTCTCTCTCTTTCTTTCTTTGTTTCTAAACCTTTTTCTTTCACTTTCTCTCTGAACCAGCTTTTATTTTTTCTTTCCGTTACACTCCCCAATACTCTGTGTCTGTCTGACTGTCTCTCTCTCTGTCTCTCTCTCTCTCTCTCTCTCTCTCTCTGCGCCTATCTGTCTGTCTGTCTCTCCTAACTTAAATAATGTGATGCTATCCCCTGATGACTGCCTTAGAGAAACAAACCTCAAACTTAAACACACACACACACACACACACACACACACACACACACACACACACAGGTCAAGGCTAGCGAGTGTCCGCAAATGGTGTGGAGGGAACCAGGTTGAGAAGATGCACCAGCAGGGAGTGTTGACAGCCAGGCAGCTCTTCCAGGACTCGTAATGACCCTCAAGCACCCCCTCATTAGAATGCTGACCGGCATGTGAACTATCTAACGTACACACACACACACACACACACAGTCTCTCCTCCTCCTCCTCTCTCGCATAACATACATAAAAAACAGTCTCTCTCTTTCTCTCTCTCTCTCTCTCTCTCTCTCTCTCTCTCTCGCTCACACACACCTCCAGGACTAATTTACTTGCAGTGTGTGTCATCTCGCCGCCTTTGAACGTTTATTTATGTTGCTGCAGCTCAACAAGAACGACTACAGGTCTTTTAAAGTTATTATTTTACGTCAACAAAAACGTCTACACACATTACAAGTACTTTTTTATACATCAGTCAAGGTAATTTTTACCTTTCATGTACTTTTAGACAGATAATATATGTTTACAAGTACTTTTTTACACCAGTCAAAGTGTTTTATAACTTTTATGTACTTTTATACAAGTAATAATATCCACAAGTATTTTTTTTAACTTCATTTTAAGTTAACTATTATCTTCGCTACTTTAATAATTTAGTAAGTCTTTTTTTTTTTTACCTTTTATGATTCTATTAATAATGTCAACACGTCGTCTGGATTATCAGTTATCATGATAATTGGGTGTAATTTATTAGGATTCAGAGGAGGGGGAGGAGGAGGGGGGAGGAGGGGGGAGGAAGGAGGAGGGGGAGGAGGGGGGAGGAGGAGGAGGGGGGGAGGAGGAGATGGTGGAAGACATTGAAGTTCTTTAATAAGTCTTACGTAACGATCCTTCTCTCCTCCTCCTCCTCTTCTACTACTCTTCTTCCTACTCTTCTACTCCTCTTATTCTTCTTCCTCCTCTTCTATTCTTCCTCTTCCTCTACTCCTCCTCTCCTACACCTCTTCTTCTTCCTCCTCTTCTACTCCTTTGTGTTACCATCTGTGTTTAAATCCTTCGAGGACGATGGTTTTAATCTTGTCCTTGAAGTCCTGAAGGAGTTAATTTTGTCCCTTGTTCCTTCCTTCATTAAACCCTTATTTAAAACGTGTTAAACCGTGATTATGTTTACACCTTCGTCCTCCAAAAGGTTTAAACCTCGTCCTTGAGTGAATATAAACTTCGTCCTCAAGTTTAAGAGTTTCCACACTACTCCTCCGCCATCTTGAGTCTTAGTAAAGTTATAAATCACAGTAAATTAAGACTTAGTAAGACTTTATTTAAGACTTGAGACTAATATTTAATACCTTTCCCCCACCCCCCCTCCCCCTCACCCCTCCTCTCCGTCAATTCATTCCCCCCCCCTTCACTCCCTTCCCGCCTTTTCCTCTCACTCCCTCCCTCAATTCCTTTCCCACCTCATTCCCTTCCCCCTTCACCCCATCACACCCTTCCTCCTTCACCCCCTCACTCTCCCCCCTCCCCCAACCCCCTGGCAATTAAAGTACCACAATCTAAAAATACAATTATATCACCACAATTAATTCCTCTAGTAGTGAAGGCAGGTAGGACCCATCACCACCGTATCTCCCGAATCAAAGTTATCATCACCTGACATACGGCTCAAAGCACCTCACCTTCCCAACCCATGTTCCACCACTGACATATATTACGTCTCACTACATTCTTAACACTCATTCATGTAGGTTCTAAGCCGTGAAGATCCTTGACGAATCCATAAACAAGATAACAGAAGAGAAGAGATAAAAGAAAAAAAACGATAAATGTAAGAATAAAAAAAATAAATACAAATCTTCTATTAATATAACTTTGACTCAGGTAACTCAGGTGGGAAATATACCTTGTTTTTACCTGTAATTTACTCTAATAATATAGGAATAATTATCATATATGTATTTATAAACTACTGAAGACCGCCCGAGACTTATGCACCTTTCATTAATTAGCATCAAGGTATATAATATAAGATTTAATTATGGAAAAATTATTATCAAGATGTATCATTAAATTAAGTCATTTATTTAAGTTGGTCAGGTGAAGTATTGGAAGAGCAGCTGAACCCTTGGTGAGCACACACACACACACACACACACACACACACACACACACACACTTTCAGCAACCTTAATGTGTTATAAGGACTCAACTATCACCACTTATCACCACCAGTAAATGTCGCAGAAATCTGAATTTACACCCATCAAAAGAATAATCACTGACCCCCCCCCCCTCCCCATCTTGGCCCACCTCCAAAACGGGTGTTGGAGGAGACACTAACACACACACACACACACACACACAAACACACACTTCAGTGCACCTGACTATAAAACCATAATTTACTATAGGGAATTAAAATAACTTTGGTTATTTGGATCACTTCAAATACATGACAACAACAACCACAACAACCACCACAACCACAACAACGACCACAATCACACCAACAACTACCACAATCACAACAACTACAACAACATCGAGAAAATGGTGAATTGGGTACAGGTATATATGTGTTGCTGCAGGTGATTTACAGGTAATGATAAAGATTGAATCGTTTGGTACACGTTAAGTCAACAAATAAGGTCATGTTTACAATCCACTCTTACCTGATTTACAGCTTGTCAGAGAACATTTACGATACCTGTATACATGGAGAATATTGACGATACCTGTATACATAGAGGGGGACATTTACGATACCTGTATACTCAGAAGACATATTTACGATACCTGTATACATAGAGGGGGGACATTTACGATACCTGTATACATAGAGAACATATTTACGATACCTGTATACATAGAGAGGGACATTTACGATACCTGTATACTTATAGGACATATTTACGATACCTGTATACATAGAGAGGGACATTTACGATACCTGTATATATATAGGGAAACATTTACAATACCCGGTTTACCGTAACTCAAAAAATCAAAACAATTCAGTTTAAAAAATAAAACTATTAATATTACAGCAAATGAGTCGATATTACAGAAGCCCAGAATATTTCCTTAATGTAATACAACACAACAGGTGAAATACTGTTCTCAAGTATTACTACGTGGAAAATGGAACTTCTCTCATACAGGTGTTGCGTCTTACCTGTCGGCGGTAACAAACACACAGACATACGAGGCTAAACCACAGCAACAGATGGTACAAGAGGATTAAATGGTACTCACAGGCGGTACAGATGGGGTTTGTTGTTAAAGAGACCATCTGGCAGGTGGCGCAAGCGGTTGTTATTGAGCCGTCTGTAAGGTGAGGAAGAGACGACAGTAAGTTACCTGTGTAGTATAATTAACAGGTGTTGTATTCTTAAGTATATAAGATAACAGGTAAAAACAGCCCCACAAAACAAAAACAACAACAAAACGAATGAACAAAAACAGTTAAAATATATATTGATACTAAAAACAAAATTGATTAACAAATAATTATTACTTTTTAAATGAATCGATCCTATAAATTTATCCTGAAATCCTAATACAAGAAACTGAAACATGAGTTACAATATATACAATTTAAATACAGTAG
>CAUDMG010002164.1:3357500-3380000 GCA_958450375.1 Homarus gammarus | reverse complement strand
TAAGATCTGTCAGAGGGAAGGTGTGTGTGTGTGTGTGTGTGTGTGTGTGTGTGTGTGTGTGTGTGTGTGTGTGTGTATTTGTTTGTGTGTTCCTTATCATTTCCACAGTTTTGAAGATAGAGCTGAAATATGGTAGGGAGGTGCGTGTGGTCTAGAGCTGGTCTAGCACTATCACCTGTCTCTCTCTAACCTGGACGTAACTGAATATATAAATAAAACTCTTCCCACTTTTCAGAAATATTAAATCGTTGAATAAAAAATGTAAATGTTTTTCTGGTCTTTTAAACAAATACACTTTACATAAACAACAAAGACAATCTCGCCGATATACTTAACTAAAACAATAAATGTAAACAAATTAACAAAGTATTTACTCCACTCTCTTAATTAACTCAACATCAAGTACACTAAACTACAAAGTCAATTAAAAGAAAAAATCTTCACTCACCATAAGTGTAAAAATAAATAATTTTTTTTCGTGTAATTTCTTAATTAAATCATCATCAGATACACAAGGAACTCGCTACCTTAAAAAAATATTTTACCCTACCCGGGAAATAATGAGGAAAACATAGTAATTTTTTTCGTATTACTGCTGAGTTAATGAATCCTGTTGCTGAGCTGAGTCAAGATTCTTAGATTTTTTCCGGCGAAAATTCCTTATAAAAGAACGTATTAGTGATGATGAACGTAATTACAGTATAAGAATAACGAAAAAAAAATAACACCTGAATTACGTTTTAACTCAAATTAAACTTACCTTGATACGTTCATTTAACATCTCAGAAAATACCTCTATGTTAATTTTACCTGGTAACTGTTGATAAGTCATTAAAAAAGGTAAATATTAGATATGATTAACAAAGATAAGTGAACGTATCTATGGTATAATCTTGGGATAATTTTAATATAATTTTTCGGATAATTTTGTGTTTTGATTCAAGTCGACGTTTTATTTTAGGATAATTTTGTGTTTTGGTTCAAGTCGACGTTTCTTTAGGGTCCATTCTTAGGTACAGCCTTTCGTCTCTACTTACGAGCAATGTCCACGAGAGGAATCTTTGAGACTCTGAGCCGAGGAGAGTGAAGGCGTCAACACAGCTCCGTCACCCGCCTGGAAAACTCAATCTGGAAACTTTGGTGTTAATGAGCAAACATAAAAATATTCGTGTAGCTCTCATTAGCTTCTGGTGTCCCGTGTGTGTGTGAGAGAGAGAGAGAGAGAGAGAGAGAGAGAGAGAGAGAGAGAGAGAGAGAGAGAGAGAGAGACGCTGCTGCTAACTAACCATGTTTACAGGTAACTGAGCGATACGAACGGGTTAATTAGCGATGTTTACCGCCGCTCAGAGCCGACAAACAACCCACTTATAGAACCTCTTTAGTTTTTTACTGATCAACAACCAGATTTCTTTCACTAGAGAGGAACGATACAGTCAACCTCTTTTAAACGATGTTCACATTAACTTGTTTACCTTCAGGAGAAACTGTCATACCTGCTCTCACCTGGGGGACATAATAATGACTCAACAGGTGTAAATATCTAGCAGCAGTAGGAGTATGTGAAGGAGCATCAGGTGTGTGTGTGTGTGTGTGTGTGTGTGTAGGTGAGTTGAGTCGCTGGCATAAACAGTATCATCATCAAAGACGCCGACAGCTGCTATCTATGAACGTGTCAGCCCGTGTTAGCCTCTTACCTCCCTAACTACCTCTCTCCCTACCCTCCCTCTCTCCCTACCTTCCCTCTCTCCCTACCCTCCCTCTCTACCTACCTCCGTCCTCCCAACCCTCTCTCCCTCCCTACCCCCTCGTTAAGTCACCTCTAATTGTATCCTGACGACGTTACCTGTGTGTCTGTTCCTCCTCCCTGGCAGGTCACCGCTCACCTCTTTGACACAGTTACTGAATATCTGGAGGTGTGAGTCACTGTTTGTTCTTGTCTGTTGTTGTGTTTGTTGTTGTTGGGCAGAGGAAGACGGGGCAGAGGAAGACGGGGTAGAGGGTGAGACGGGGTAGAGGAAGACGGGGTAGAGGAAGACGGGGCACAGGGTGAGACGGGGGAGAGAGAGACGGAGCAGAGGATGAGACGGGGCAGAGGGTGAGACGGGGCAGAGGAAGACGGGGTAGAGGAAGACGGGGCACAGGGTGAGACGAGAGAGAGAGAGAGAGAGAGAGAGAGACGGGGCAGAAAAAGACGGGAAACAGAGAGACGGGGTTCCCTCCAGGATATTAATTAGTGGCGGAGGTGACTGCGGCCGCCCCACCACCTGCGGTCACCTGTACACCCACCGAGTAATTTAGCGGGAGCCCTTGTTGTCCTGCGGCGCCCCATGGATAAGCTATGTGGTCTCAGAGTTTTTCTATGGATGAGGAACATGAGTTTCAGGCGTCTCATGAATAACACGCCTCGCTGGGTAAGATTCGTGGCTCCTAGGGTAAGATTCGTGGCTCCTAGGCTAAGGTTCGTGGCTCCTAGGCTAAGGTTCGTGGCTCCTGGGATAAGATTCGTGGCACCTAGGCTAAGATTCGTGGCTCCTTAGCTAAGATTGGTGGCTCCTAAGCTAAGATTCTTGGGCACAAGTTCGAGTCCCTGACGACGTATGAAGCACCAGAGGAGACTGAGGGGAGGAGGAGGAGGAGGAGGAGGAGGAGGAGGAGGAGGAGGAGGAGGATGCCGGCGAGAAGGAGGAAGCCCCAGGGAGAAGAAGGCCGCAGGGAGGAAGAGAAGAGAAGGAGGCCGCAGGGAGGAAGAGGAGATGAAGGAGGCCGCAGGGAGGAAGAGAAGGAGGCCGCAGGGAGGAGGAAGAGGAGATGAAGGAGGCCGCGAGGAAGAGAAGGAGGAGGCCAACAGGTAGTAGGAAACAAAAGACTTGACCTCTTCTATCGACCTCGCTTGACCCTATACAATGAATAATACACACCAGAGGCCCCAATGAAGGAACACACGGGGCCCTAATGAAGGAACACACGGGGCCCTAATGAAGGAACACACGGGGCCCTAATGAAGGATCACACGGGGCCCTAATGAAGGAACACACGGGGCCCTAATGAAGGATCACACGGGGCCCTAATGAAGGAGCACACGGGGCCCTCACCACGCTATTCACCGATCACCTGACTCACTCCTGGTGTTTAATTACCATTCATTCATTCATCCAGGTAAAGCAGACACAGGTAGGACAGGTGAGAGGTACATTAATTGTGTCTGTATGTTCATGAAAGTGTGTATGTGTGTGTGTGTGTGTGTGTGTGTGTGTGTGTGTGTGTGTGTGTGTGTGTGTGTGCCAATGGCCACGGCGGTTGAAGAGGAGGAGTGTAAGAAACAGTTTGGAGGAGTGAGAGACAGTTTGGAGGAGGAGGAGACAGAGGGACAATTTGGAGGAGGAGAAGGAGACAGAGGGGCAGTTTGGAGGAGGAGGAGACAGAGGGACAGTTTGAAGGAGAAGGAGACAGAGAGACAGTTTGGAGGAGGAGAAGGAGACAGAGGGACAGTTTGGAACAGGTAACTAGTGCCAATCTGTCACAATCGTCTCCGTAAACTGTACTACAAAATGACCTTTAATTCCCTTGACTTTAGTTTTACTGCCCGCCACCAGACCATTGTGGGACGCCAGTGGTCCAGTCCTGACGTTTATGGCCTTGTCTCATGGTCCTGTATCCCCTATGGTCTACACACATACATACATACATACACACATACATACATACATTCGTTCATACATACATACATACATACAGTTATAGCTTGGTTTCGTGGTCCAGGTCCCCTATGGTCCACACGCACAGAATACATACATACAATATTGAGGGTTAGGATGACACATGGTACTAATTCATCACAATTACCTCCCCTGTGTAATATATGTCTCTCTCTCTCTCTCTCTCTCTCTCTCTCTCTCTCTCTCTCTCTCTCTCTCAAATTCCCATGTATTTCTGCCTGTGTGTTTTTCACCGCTGACTCTCTTCCCCTCCCCTCCCCTCCTCTCCTCTTCTTCCCCTTCCGATCCCCCTCCCCCTCTATCTTCTGTACCCTCACTCCTGTACTCCACCCCCCTCCTGTACCCCGCCCCCCTCCTGTACCCCGCCCCCTCCTGTACCCCGCCCCCCTCCTGTACTCCACCCCCCTCCTGTAGCCCCGCCCCCCTCCTGTACTCCACCCCCCTCCTGTACCCCGCCCCTCCTCCTGTACCTCGGCGGTAATCTTGTTATTCCATCTCCCAGGGGTAGAGGGGGGTGGGGGGGGGGGAGGAGGTAGTTCTATTTTAGTTGGAATTGCTTGTGCATTTGATCGTGTTCTGACGTGCATGTGACCTATTTGGACTGCATTCGACTGTGTTCTGCTGTGCATTTGACTGTTTTGTTGTGTATTCGACTGTGTTCTTTGTATTCGACTGTTCTGCTGTGTATTCGACTGTTCTGCTGTGCATTCAACTCTTGCATACATTCAAAAGTGTTCATTCAACCCATTCACTTGTACCCAGCAGCACCCTACTCGCCGGCTGCTGGTGTCCTGACAACGATAAGTGTTGAGGCATATGACTATTACTTAAATAACAACATAGGTCGTTTTATTGTAATTCAAGGTGTATAACTACCCTCTCTTTCACAATGGTATTACTGTCACCTACCACTATTATCTATCACTATTACCTACCACCATTTTCACCCCCCACTATCACCTGTCACTACCACTATCACCACCATCACTTGCCTACCACCATCAACAACCACCAACAAGAACTTTATCCAGTCCAGCCACTCCCTCGAGACGGTATCAGTGACGTCATCATCATTATCATCATCATCATCACAACCATCATCATTCACACTATCCCTCTTGTCTGCACCTTTATCACCCCTTCACCTCCTCCCTCCTACCCCCCACCATCACCTCCCCCCTACCCTCTATCCTCCTCATCCCTCCACTTCACTCCATTTTCCCTCCTTCCTACCACCCCCCCTCCATCACCTCAGAGGTCAAAATACCAACGTGTACACCTGAGTCCGTAGGAGAGAGAGAGAGAGAGAGAGAGAGAGAGAGAGAGAGAGAGAGAGAGAGAGAGAGAGACTGTGTGTGTGTGTTTTCATTCAATTTTACTGTCTAAAAGAATTCCTTCCCATTAATCTCTCCCCTCCTGTATTCATTTATCACAGGAGTTAACACACGACACTCTCCCTCCCTCCCTCCCTCCCTCTCCCTCTCTCCTTCCCTTCCTCCCTCCCTTCCTCCCTCTCCTTCTTTCCCTCCTATCCAATTCTTCCCTTCCTTCCTCCCACCTACTGCAGCTTTTACATGGAATTTACTTGGTATATCTTCGAATGTGTGTGTGTGTGTGTGTGTGTGTGTGTGTGTGTGTGTGTGGTACAATCAAAAGAGTACGTTCTATCTCAATTTATACAGTTAACTACTTGGTTACATCCCCAGTTAGAGAAAGAAAGAAAGAAAGAAAGAAACTACATCACCTCATAAACCAGCCCAGAGTACCAGGTTAGGGCAGGTAACCCACACACTCTCACCTCAGGTATCAAATTACACCTGTCTCGATCTTTGTGTGGACTTATTGGGATAACCAGCAGCTGAGACACGTATTGGCGAGGCTAGGAGTTATGTGAGACTCCCTACCGATGGACTCCTACCCTCCCGCTGCTCCACGCTGATGAGTTGGTAAGGCTCTTGGTGTTAGGACTCTCGCCAAACTTATTAGGGCTTTTACCTGAGCGAAGAAAGTCCTGGTTGGGAGGCTTTACGGGCTTCTGTTCAGCCTTCACCTCACAGCCCATTCTCAGCCTCTAACACTGACTAGAGCTTTTTTTTTTTATTGGGCACTCCCCTTCAGCCTTGTGTAAGGTGAAGCGCAGAAGCGTTTACAGCGCTCAACAGGGAAACATGCTAAGTTCACGCTTGCCTTTATGTCTCATGAGTTAAGGGCGTAGAAGCCTGAAGAGTTAAGGGCGTAGAAGCCTGAAGAGTCAGTGGTTTATGTCATCAAGTTATTGGAAGCTCCAACAACTCCCTGAATACGAATTCGCAACTTTCGACTTACACCAGGTACCTACTTTACTGCTAGGTGAACAGGGACTAATGGGGGCTAGGAAGTATGTCCAAACAACTTCCACCAGCCCGGGAATCGAACCCGTGACATCTCGCTTGCGAGGCAAGAATGGTATCGCTTCTACCGCCGGTCCCCCGCGACTAGAGCTATGGTTGTGGATCAGGTGAGGGTCAGGTTGGGGTCAGGTGGGGGGTCAAGTGAGGTCAGGAGTGAGCTAGGTGGGGTCAAAAGGGGTCTGGTGAGGTCAGTAGGGGTGACCTTAGGACTTGTGAAACCGCGTGAGTGTCTGAATCATCATCAAGGAACACTTTACCCGGTAATTGCAAAGGTGAAGGTGAAGGTTATATATGACTTATTCAGGGAAGAGAGGAGTGAGTGAGTGAGTGAGTGAGTGAGTGAGTGAGTGAGTGAGTGAATGTTTGAGGGAATAAAAGAAAAAAGACAAGGACAACACGATACTGAGAGAGAGAGAGAGAGAGAGAGAGAGAGAGAGAGAGAGAGAGAGAGAGAGAGAGAGAGAGAGAGAGAGACTGACTTTAACAGGTGATTACACGAGAGACAATAAGCGGGTATACCTGTGATGTTTTATAATTAACCTGACGCAGCCCAGCAGGTACCTCACGTCTCTTGATTACTGAGTAAGTGTCCCGTGGTGGTTGTCTGTTGAGTACCTCTAGCTTACTGCCTCTCACTGCTGTGTACCTCACGTCCCTCCCCACACCTCACACGTCCCTCCCCACCCCCACACGTCCCTCCCCACACCCACACATCCCTCCCCACACCCACACCTTGCACACCCACACAATCGTCTTGTCATACACCCACACACCCAAAACTACACCTGGTCAAGTTTTCACACACACACACACACACACACACACACACACACGTTCTACTCTCCTCCTAACCACCTCATTTCCTCATCACTAACCTCCCCAGCAGTAGTGAGGTGGGCGGTGGGTGGGTGGGCGGTGGGTTAGGCTACTTCCGGTGTGTTTGACGGGATTCTTACCTAAATGAGATTTGAGTGATGGTATTATAGGTGAAGCCCCATTTAATTTTCCTCCCCCTGACTTGATCTCTCTTCTCCCCCTCTCCCCAGTTACTCTTCCCTCCCCTCCTCCCCTCTCCCCAGTGACTCTCCCCTCCCCTCTTCCCTACCCTACGAATATCTCCTCTGTGACTCTTCCTGTCTCTCCTCCCTCTTCTCTATTCCCCGGAGAGAGAGAGAGAGAGAGAGAGAGAGAGAGAGAGAGAGAGAGAGAGAGAGAGAGAGAGAGAGAGAGAGAGAGAGAGAGAGAGAGAGAGAGAGAGAGATTAACATAACTTTAACACAACATCAGCATACTCGCATATCACACACACACACACACACACACACACACACACACACACACACACAGTATTTCAGGCGACATCATAAACTATTTAGCATTTGCACATACTGATGCCAGGTGGTGAGCTCATTAGTGACACACCTGAGGCTTCCTGCAATATTTTGGAGGGGAGAGGGGGAAGGAGGGGAGAGGAGGAAGGGGAGGGAGAGGGAAGGGGAGGGAGTGGAGGGAGGGACGGGAGAGGGAAGGGGAGGGAGTGGAGGTAGGGGAGGGGGGAGAGAGGAGGGAGGGGGATGTACCTGTATCACTGGCCTACACCTGTACTGAATGATCAACACTCCTCACCACCAGCCTTATGCCCTCCCCCTTATCTTCACCCCTTTTCCTCCCCCTCACCTTCACCCCATTTCCTCCCCCTCACCCATAGTTCTCACCCTAACTTTCACCCCCAAGTCATCCCACTATCACCCGGCCCTCCTCCTCACCCCTCGGCCTGCTGGCGGCGGCCGTTCCTGCCCCCGGGTTAATCATTCTAATTTGTGAAATGGAGCCGAAATTGAGCCAATTTGAGGAATTCTGGGAGTTGAAGCCAAGTTAAAAAGTCATTTGGCCTCATAGGGTTATGCGGCTGTCTTGGTGGGCGTGGTGGTACGTGGTACTTGATTCTGTGTTGAATTATCTTGTACGTGGGAAGGAGAGCAAGTACGTCTACACACACACACACAGCCCCCAATGTCCTCTCAATGAGAATTTAACTTCAGCCACAGGTGAGATACAGGTGACCCCCGGCCGCCTGGAGCTGTGACCCCGGGTACAGGTGGCAGAAGACCTTCCTGCTGACCACACATGTTTTGCATACACTCTGGGATAAACACGGTGGGGTGTTGACACAGCGAGGTGTGGACACAGCTGCAGTACAGACACACTATGTGTTTCTGTATACAGTGTGATATGTCCTCTACAGGATGTATTCAACATGAAGTACATAAAATAGTACACACAGAGTGTATTACAGCCTGGTGCACATAGATATAGAAACAATGACCTGTACACACACAATGATGTATAGGGGGTCGTGTACACATAACATAGTGTACACACATCGTAATATACACACAAGTGTGGTATGCTGAGAGCGTGTGGAGCAAATAACGTGGTGTGCACACGGTGTAATGTGGACAGTGTGGGGGCTAGCACACACACACACATGGCGTGGTGGTGGTGGAGACAGACGGGGGGAGGGGAGGAGGTGTCCTTGAGCCCGGCAGACAGCGTGGCCCCGGACACCTCCTCCTGTTGCCCCCCCCTCCTCCTCCTCCTCCTCCTTCTGTCCTTCCTCCTCTTCCTTCTGTCCCTCCTTCTCCTCGTCCTCCCCCTCCTCTTGTGGTGCTGGAGGCCGCCGCTGTAAAACCCATTGTTCCATTTGTTCTTGTGATTCTCACTTTATTGCTGACACACGAGAAGGTTCCTCCCCGGGCTGATATAAACGCGGCCGCTCACACCTGCTGCATCTGGTCGCCATTTACCTGTCGTTCACAACCTCCTACACCTGTCTACACCTTCACCTGTAACTCCTGAGGTGGTTGGGTCTCTCGAACGCATTCTGGGTGTTCGAAATATTATGAACATATTTTGAACACTTTCTAGTGCATTTTCTATACTTAAGTGTACTATTCCCAACCTGTTTAAGATATCTCAATCACTTTAAAACAAAAAAATCTGGACCCGTTTCGGACACATTCTGGTAATATTTCGAACATTTAAATATTTCTGGTTCATTGTGTGAATTTTACGAACGTCTTCACAGGAGGGTGAGAGGGAGAGGAGGAGGAGGGAACCGGATACATATGGAAATACCTGTGTTATGGCCAACTGGTGAGAGAAAGACAGGTAGAGGTGAGGAGACAGGTAGGTCTGGGTGAGAGAGAGACAGGTAGGTCTGAGTGAGAGGGAGACAGGTGGGTCTGAGTGAGAGGGAGACAGGTAGGTCTGAGTGAGAGGGAAACAAGGTAGGGGTGAGAGGGAGACGTAGGTAGAGGTGAGAGGGAGACGTAGGTAGAGGTGAGAGAAAGTGTGGGGCGTAACACATGACTGGGGCGTGAGGTGAGGTGGAGTTCCCTCGATAGTTCAGGATCACGCCACACTCAACACCTTCACGCTGTCTGTCTACGTATATATCTGTTTTCTGTCTGTCTCGCTTTCTCCTTCTGTCTCTCTCTGAATCCCTATCTATCTTTCTCCTATCTCTCTCTCTCTCTCTCTCTCTCTCTCTCACACACACAGCTGGTGCTAGAGGTACTGCACCACCAGCTGAGGTACTGCAGGTGTGGGTGAGGGTCTGGTCTGGTCTGGTCGTCTCAAAGTTAATTACCAAGACCAACGTGACAGTGAGTTCCAACACCTGCTACCTCTCTTCTCTCCTCCTACCTTCTCTCCCTCCTCCTCCTACCATCTCTCACTCCTCCTCTTCCTTCTCTCACTCTGTTTCCTCTCTTCTCTCCTTTCTTCTCACTCTGTTTCCCTCTCTCTTCCTCACTCTATTTTCCCTTCCTTCTCCTCACTCTGTTTCCTCATCCTTCTCTCGTCTTCCTCCTTCCCTTTCTTTTACTATTGTTTCCTTTCCCTCTCCCCTACCTCTCGTTCTTTCCCTTCCCTTCATCCCCTTTTCCCCTCCCGTCTCCCCCTCCTCCCTCACTGTTTCTCCTCCCTCATTCTATAAGTTCCCAGACTCGTTTCAACATTTCTAAGTCAAAGCGTAAACATTGTAAAGGGACTTGTCTTCATACCTTTACCTGCCTGACTCCTTCACCTGTCTGATTCCTTCACCTGCCTGACTCCTTCACCTGTCTGACTCCTTCACCTGTCTGACTCCTTCACCTGTCTGACTCCTTCACCTGTCTGACTCCTTCACCTGTCTGACTCCTTCACCTGTCTGACTCCTTCACCTGCCTGACTCCTTCACCTGTCTGACTCCTTCACCTGCCTGACTCCTTCACCTGTCTGACTCCTTCACCTGCCTGACTCCTTCACCTGTCTGACTCCTTCACCTGTCTGACTCCTTCACCTGCCTGACTCCTTCACCTGTCTGACTCCTTCACCTGTCTGACTCCTTCACCTGCCTGACTCCCTCCCACAGGTGTCAACGCCCAACACGACTTCAAACTTGCATATTTTCCTTTGTTTATCTACCAGTTGTATACTATAGTCTACACATTTTGTTTGTTTTATTTTCTTTAGCATTTCCATCGTTGTTTTTTGTTCTGTTGTTTGTATGTTATCGTTGTCAGGTGATTTTTATCTCCTTAATTTAACATCAACTAAATCGAATTGAATCAAACTAATTCATTCTAACTTAATCGTACTTGACCTCATCCTTTATAAGCCATAAGATCTAATCCTTTACAAAAATAAGATCCAACCCTTTATATAAGATCCAACCCTTTATAAATGATCCAACCCTTTATAAATGATCCAACCCTTTATATAAGATCCAACCCTTTATATAAGATCCAACCCTTTATAAAAACATCTTACTTAGGAGTACTGAGAGACGCGTGATAACCTCCTTAATACCATATACGGGAGATGTATTGTAAACCAGGAGGGAGGAGGCAGGAGGGAAGAGAGAGGAGGAAGGAGGCAGAGGAAGGGAGAGGAGGAAGGAGGCAGAGGAAGGGAGAGGAGGAACAAACACACAGACACAGCACAACAACCAACAGTAATCCATGATGTTAACTGACCTGATAGTCACCTGGGGGTCACGTGTGGCCCTACAGGTAAGTCTCACCTTGCATGTAATTAAGAGCTTTACAGGTATATTACCATAAATGAGATACGAACCTGTAGTGATTTCCTGCGCTTGTTGGTGGTTAGTGGGCAACGTCGAGGACAGACAGACAGACAGACAGACAGACAGACAGATAGACAGACAGACAGATAGACAGATAGACAGATAGAGACATATGGTACACCTGCTGTGAACTCTTACCATACATGTCACCAATAAGAGCAGGGGAAAAAAGCTCTTAGGAGTTGTTATGATCTGTCAGGTGTGTGTGACAGGTGAGGGTGGCCGACCTTACCTGTCTTAACCTAAACCTAACCTAAACCTAACCTAAACCTAACCTTAACCTAACCTGCCTCCTTAAATAGCGTTAGGGTGGTGATTCTTCAGGTGATCCACAGATTTTTCTCTTCGATAACTGGCTGATAAAGGAGATGAGGGAAGAAGAGGAGGGAGGAAGATGAGGGAGGAGGGAAGAAGAGGAGGGAGGAGGGAAGAAGAGGAGGGAGGAAGATGAGGGAGGAGGGAGGAATATGAGGGAGGAGGGAAGAAGAGGAGGGAGGAAGATGAGGGAGGAGGGAGGAATATGAGGGAGGAGGGAAGAAGAGGAGGGAGGAAGGAGGGATAAAGAGGAGGAGTGTAGGGGCGGCCCATAACACACTTTGTTTACTAAGTCAATAAACCCCACGTGAGTACTTCCTCTCTCACACACACACACACACACACACACACTGGCGGGAGGGAGGCGGAAGTGAGCTGTTTCCTTATGTGACGACGGAGGGAGGCAAGGAGGGAAGGAGGGAAGGAGGGAAGGAAGGAGGAAGACACCTGACCTCACCACAACAACTTTATTGACGTCACCACTTTACCACATGACGTCACATCAGTTCAACCTCCAAACAATACAAATTAAATGAAAACAAACAGACATGAACAAGACACAAACAAACAAACAATTTAAACCACTTGTGTATGTAAACAATTCATCTCTTCCTTCTCCTTTTCCTGATTCTTCTCCTTTCCTTCCTTCTTTCTCTTCTCTACTCCTACTTCCCCTATTCTTCCCCTCATTCCCCCTTTCCCTCTTCCCCATTCTTCTTCCTTCCTCCTCCTCTTTTCCCTCTTCATTCTTCTTGTCATCCTCCTCTTTCATCCCTCTTCCCCCTCCTAATTCTCTCCTATTCCTCCTCCTTCCCTCTCCTCCTCCTCCTCCTCCCCCAGCAGTAGCACCAAGGGGTCAGGACAGGTCAGCCAGCTCCCACTACTGCTGCAGATAATGACCAGACAGACAGTCACACACTCACACCAGGAGGAACATTACCCGCTCCTCCTCCTCACCAGACCCTCACCCCCCAAGGAGGAACATTACCCCCCCTCCTCACCAGACCCTCACCCCCCCCCCCAAGGAGGAACATTACCCCCCCCTCCTCCTCACCAGACCCTCACCCCCCAAGGAGGAACATTACCCCCCTCTACCCCCTCCTCCTCACCAGACCCTCACCCCCCAAGGAGGAACATTACCCCCCTCTACCCCCCCTCCTCACCAGACCCTCACCCCCCTCCTCCTCTACCCCCTCCTCCTCACCAAACCCAAAATATAATAATACACTGGGGTGAGACTCGCTTTTTGTTGTTGTTTTGTTGTTGTTGTGTAGCTGTTTTTGTTTTATTATGATGGATTACAACAACAACAACAACAACAACAACAAGCGAGCCTAACCCCCAGTTGTTGTTGTTGTTGTTATAATACACAACAACAACAACAATAAAAAAAGGTCCATCTATTAGGGAACTTTACTTGTAATTTGGCTAAAACTCAATGTTGTCAGATTATTTTCTCCTACTAACACACGATTGGTCAGATTTTCTCCCACTGACACACGATTGGTCAGATTTTCTCCCACTAACACACGATTGGTCAGATTTTTCTCACACTAACACACGATTGGTCAGATTTCTTTACCTGACACACGATTGGTCAGATTTTCTCCCACTGACACAGGATTTAAGGAGTAGAGTGAGTGTGTGTCGGTCTAGTGTCATCTGCCACAGTGTTAGAATCATCACGAAAACATCTGACAGAAGCTGTTTGTCTGCTGACGTCATCATCGGTCGGTGAGTCATCACAAAAATATTTCACAAAACTAACCTAACCTAACCTAACCTAACCTAACCTAACCTAACTTAACCTAACATAAACCTAACCTAATGATAATATTCCAATAACTTCAGTATTATTCTGATTAAAAAAATACATGTTTAGTGGTTGTATGTATGTATGTATGTATGTATGTGTACGTGTCTGTGTGTATGTGTGTGTGTATGACTGTGTACAGATACCAGCCATGTGAGGTGATCAACATACACACAGCCAGAAGCCACCAGCCTGGTAAGTGTACTTAACCCGAGAGTTTAAAATGCCATAACTAACAAACTACCAAACTAAGAGCGTTGTTCCCACTTAAAACAACAGGGATCCCCCCTCTCCTCACCCCACCCCCCTCCCTCAACCCCTACCCCACCCTCTCCCCTCACCCCACCCCCCTCCCTCAACCTCTACCCCACCCTCTCCCCCCTTCCCTGAACCCCTACCCCACCCTCTCCCATCTCCCCACCCCCCTCCCCAACCCCTACCCAACCCTCTCCCTCCTCCCCCTCCCTCAACCCTTACCCCACCCTCTCCCCCCTCCCTCAACCCCTACCCCACCCTCTCACCCCACCCCCTCCCTCAACCCCTACCCCACCCTCTCCCCCCACCCCCCAAACAGCCTCGGCACGGTTAATTAACAACACAAACAACTTTAATGAACACTTTGGCAAT
Organism: Homarus gammarus; assembly: GCA_958450375.1. NCBI lineage: Eukaryota > Metazoa > Arthropoda > Malacostraca > Decapoda > Nephropidae > Homarus > Homarus gammarus. Next base: position 3,366,008 of record CAUDMG010002164.1, on the reverse strand, counting down.
AAGAAAATGGTGAATTTGCATTAAGTACATATTAAGGTCGGTACAGTTAGCTCGGTGGTGACGCTAATGGAAGGTTCAGGGGGCAGCGTCCAGTACACACACACACACACACACACACACAGTACAAGATGACATCAACAAAAACCTTCTACTATGACGTCAACATGGCCCTACTATGACATCACAAGGTCTTACTATGACGTCAGGAGGCGGCAGGGTGATGTGTGTGTGTGTGTGTGTGTGTGTGTGTGTGTGTGTGTGTGTGTGTGCCAAATTACTATAGTCATACCTACTAACATACTTAACCCCTTTCTCTCCTACCTTCCTCCCTCACTTTCCTCCTTCCTTCCCTCTCCCTCACACTAGCAACAAAACAACTATCCGTACTATCCGTCCATCTCACCTATCCCTCCCTCCCCCCCCCCCCCACCTAACATTAAATACCCATTCATCATAATTCATCAGGTGTTTGAATGACTGTCTGGCAGGTCCATTTACTTCATCATACAGCACCTGGAATTATGTCCTACCTCACCTCTCTCTCTCTCTACCTTCCTCACCCCTCACCCTCTTCTCTCCCTGTCTACCTCACCTCTCTCTCTCTCTACCTTCCTCACCCCTCACCCTCTTCTCTCCCTGTCTACCTCACCTCTCTCTCTCTCTACCTTCCTCACCCCTCACCCTCTTCTCTCCCTGTCTACCTCACCTCCCTCTCCACACCTGTTGTCTCTCCCACTCCACCTCCCTATTTCTGACTCGGGAATCGTACGTCGAAATTTTTTTTATCTGGAGTTGGAGAGCTGGTGGTGAGAGGGGGTGGGGGGTGAGGGGTGAGGGGTGGGGGGTGGGGGGTGAGACGGGGGTACACGCATGTTCACTACCCAATAATTATCCTTCACTGAGATCAAGTTTTATAAAGTCTTAAAAGTATAGAAAAAGAATATCACGGAGCCTTGTTTTACTCTCGGGGTTGTCACGTCTCACTACACTCATCCTCCTCTTCTTCTTCTTGCTCCTCCTCCTCCTCCTGCCTACCTGCCTGCCACCGTCTCCTCCTACCTGCCTGCCACCGCCTCCTCCTCCTCCTACCTGCCTGCCACCGCCTCCTCCTGCCTACCTGCCTGCCACCGTCTCCTCCCCCTCCTCCTGCTGCCACTTCTTCACCACGACCAAACATGTGAACTCTTGACCTTCAGATGTGACCTTGACGACAACTGAACCATAACCCGGATATATTAAGCTCATCTGGATATGATATGTTGACTAATTTCCTCTAAGTTTAAAGTTAATGCGAATAGAACCTGTATAGGACTGGTCACGTTATCAATCTTGTCTGAACGGATGTATGTATGTATGTAAGGCCAGACAGACAGACAGACAGACATATAGACAGGGATTTAACACTATATTCACCCTCTAGCGGGGATATTCACAACTACAGGTTAAGATACAGTGTTGCTATGTGATTCAACCAACGTAAAAATAATTGTGTTTTAATCTAGACACAAAAGAAGTACATCACCAGAAGTAATGAATCTTAATTAACCTGTAATAATTCACAAGGTTAATTATACAGTGGGTTAATCTCTTAAACTACTACTAGAGTGTTTAACAGGTGTAAGTTATATCTCTGTACCGATTATACCTTAATAAGATCTAACCTACTTAATGACCAGGTAGGGATATTTTACCTGTGATTAGGGTGGTGTACCGCTGCCCCATCCATCACCCCCTGCCTTCCCTCACCCTCCGGAGTTATGGTGGGGGGAGGGGGAAGGAGGGGGAGAAGGGGTAAGGGGGAGGAAGAAGGGGGTAAGGGGGATGGAAGATGGGAGAAAGGGGGAGAGGGGAGTGGGTAAGGTGGAGGAAGGTAATGGGGAGAGGGAAAGGAGGAAAAAAGGAGGGGAAGGGAGAGGGGAAGAGGAGAGGGGGGAAGGAGGGGGAGAACTCAATACTTCCTTCCCCTCACCAAAACTTTTCTCTCATTTCTTTAACTTGTCTAAACTGTGTAATTTATCCACCTGTGTCCTTCCCTACCTCCCCTCACCTGTCTCCCTCACCTATCCTACCTCCCCTCACCTGTCTCCCTCACCTATCCTACCTCCCCTCACCTGTCTCCCTCACCTATCCTACCTCCCCTCACCTGTCTCTCTCACCTGTCCCCCTCACCTATCCTACCTCCCCTCACCTATCCTACCTCCCCTCACCTGTCTCCCTCACCTATCCTACCTCCCCTCACCTGTCTCTCTCACCTGTCTCCCTCACCTATCCTACCTCCCCTCACCTGTCTCCCTCACCTATCCTACCTCCCCTCACCTGTCTCTCTCACCTGTCCCCCTCACCTATCCTACCTCCCCTCACCTATCCTACCTCCCCTCACCTGTCTCCCTCACCTATCCTACCTCCCCTCACCTATTCTACCTCCCCTCACCTATCCTACCTCCCCTCACCTATCCTACCTCCCCTCACCTGTCTCCCTCACCTATCCTACCTCCCCTCACCTGTCTCCCTCACCTATCCTACCTCCCCTCATCTGTCTCCCTCACCTATCCTACCTCCCCTCACCTGTCCCCCTCACCTATCCTACCTCCCCTCACCTATCCTACCTCCCCTCACCTGTCTCCCTCACCTATCCTACCTCCCCTCACCTGTCCCCCTCACCTACCCTCCCTCACTCAACTTACCTACCCTTACTTCCTTCACCACTCCCCAACTCCTCCCCAGCCATGTCTCCACCCCTTAAATGATCTACCCTCCCCCCCCCCTCCCTTCACACCTTGTATCCTCCCCCTCACACCATCGACCTTCCCCCCTTATAACTTTTTATCTCCCCCTCACAGCCCCTCTTCCTCCCTACCCTCACATTCCCTCCCCTCTACCCCCACAACCCCTCCCTCTCTCTCCCCCCTCTCCTTCGGTCGCTGTAGAAGTGAGTGGTGTCGTGTCATTAAAACCCACTCAGGCCTTTAAACAAACACAAGCGTGGCGGTCCACTCGTTACCGACGATTACTGGAGGAGGAGGGGGAGGAGGATTAAGAGAAGGAGGAAGAAAAGGATTGAAGAGGAGGAAGAAGACAATTGAGAGAGGAGGAGAGGAGGAGGAGGAGGAAGATTGGGAGGAGGAGGAGGAGGAGGAGGAGGAGGATTGGTAAGAGGAGGAGGAGGAAGAAGAGGATTAAGAGAAGGAGGAAGAAGAGGATTAAGAGAAGGAGGAAGAAGAGGATTAAGAGAAGGAGGAAGAAGAGGATTGAAGAGGAGGAAGAAGATAATTGAGAGGAGGAGGAGGAGGAAGATTGGTAGGAGGAGGAGAATGGTAGGCGGCAGTTCTAACCACTAAACATTATACAGTTACAAGTCTACACACACACACACACACACACACACACACGTCTTTACTGTACCTGTAATACTAAAATAAAACGAAACGAAAAAACAAAATTCTTAAATCTGATTCATTCTGCTGTTAGAACCTTTAAGAAAAATGAACGAAACAAAATGAAACTATATCATAAATTTTCACTCAGTATAGTCATCATAAATCCTCTTTAATGTAGTGACAAGTGCCATAAATGTAATGACTTGTGATGAAAAGTTATGAAAAGTTATGTATCTTATTTATAACGTTGTCTCTGAGCTAATATGAGCAGAGGTGATTAAACTAATGCCCCTTGATTGTTAGGTATGTGGTGGTGATGGTAGTGATGGTGGTGGTAGTGAAGGTGGTGGTAGTGATGGCGTCTGGTGGTGGTAGTGGTGGTGGTAGTGATGGTGGTGGTGGTGATGGCGTCTGGTGGTGGTAGTGGTGGTGGTAGTGATGGTGGTGGTGGTGATGGCGTCTGGTGGTGGTAGTGGTGGTGGTAGTGATGGTGGTGGTGGTGATGGCGTCTGGTGGTGGTAGTGATGGTGGCAGTGGTGGTGGCAGTGGTGGTGGTGATGGCGTCTGGTGGTGGTAGTGGTGGTGGTAGTGATGGTGGTAGTGATGATGGTGGTGGTGATGGCATCTGGTGGTGGTAGTGGTGGTGGTAGTGGTGGTGGTAGTGATGGTGGTGGTAGTGATGGTGGTAGTGGTGATGGCAGTGGTGGTGGTGGTGGTGATGGCGTCTGGTGGTGGTAGTGGTGGTGGTAGTGATGGTGGTAGTGATGATGGTGGTGGTGATGGCGTCTGGTGGTGGTAGTGGTGGTGGTAGTGGTGGTGGTAGTGATGGTGGTGGTAGTGATGGTGGTAGTGGTGATGGCGTCTGGTGGTGGTAGTGGTGATGGCGTCTGGTGGTAGTAGTGATGGTGGTAGTGGTAATGGCGTCTGGTGGTGGTAGTGGTGATGGCGACTGGTTGTGGTAGTGGTGATGACGTCTGGTGGTGGTAGTGATGGTGGTATTGGTAGGGGTAGTGATGGTGGGTGTAGTGATGGTGGTGATGGTGGTAGTAATGATGATGGAGGTAATAGTGGTAGTGATGGTGGAGGAGGAAGAGATGATGGTGACAGTGACAGTGCTATAGAGGATAACGGCAGTAATGGTGAAGTGTTGGGTCGTGGCTGAGTTATAGTTCGGTGATGATGGTGGCGACGATAACACCTACGGCAGAGAGAGAGAGAGAGAGAGAGAGAGAGAGAGAGAGAGAGAGAGAGAGAGAGAGAGAGAGAGAGAGAGAGAGAGAGGGGGGAGAAAAAGATGAGGAGGAGGAGAAGGAGGAAGAAGAAAAGGAAAATGAACAGGATGAAGATGAGGAACAGAAGGAGGAGGAAGAGGATCAGGAAGAGGAGAAAGAGGAAGAGAAAGAGGAGGAGGAGATAGACACTTCCTACAAACAAAGACTACCAGCTTGCCTCAGGTACAGACACAATTACTCCCAGCAGAATCATTAATACCTGAAGCAGACAAAGTATCGGTTGAAGACACACCTGGTGAGCTTTAATTAAAATAGGAATAACAGTGACTAAGCATCGGTCTTTTTAGCAGTGATAAGTTACTCGTGAGGTTAAAACATCCCTCGTGTGTTAAATTATCCACCAGTCAGGTCAGGGAAGGCGTGTATTGGCCAGAGTTAACGATGCTTGTTAGTGGAGAAAAATAGGTATAAGGTTATTTTGTCCAGGTAGAATCAGGTAAAATTTACAGGAACACAGCCATCACCATAACCACTATCACCACTACCATAACCACCATCACTACCCTGCATGGCTGTACCACCATCAACTACCCTGCATGGCTGTACCACCATTACCACCATAATCACTATCAACATCAGAACCACCACTACCACCATCAACACCATCGCTACTAGCACTATCACCACTACCACCATCACCATCATAACAACCACCATCAGGTCGTCATCAGTGAACATCTCTGGTGTTTGGTTTGGGCGGGCGAGCATGTTTTGACAGAGCGAGGCAGATGCTTGTTAGTGGGGCGGACGGATGGGCGTGCGGGCGTGTGGGCGGCAGGCGAGGCACAAGTCCCAGTAGACCTCGAGCAAGGGATCAACACAGGTGATCAAACACCCACCGTGATGTATATGGTTCGCTGCCTCCCTCGCTAATGAACTGTGAAATACCTTTTTTTTCTTAACCTGAACCAAACGGGGCGAAGACATATCACGTTGCACACCACCAATATTATCACCACCACCATCACCACCACCACCACAACTATCATCACCGCCATTACTACCACTACCACCACTACCACCACCACCACCACTACCACCACTACCACCATTACCACCATCACCCGGGAGCAGCAGCAGCAATCAGTATCTGTCCTATATCATACTCGGGGAAATATAATTAACAACCTAAAAATTATTAATATATTTCGGTCAGTTAGAAATATTTTTACGAGTATAGAGATTTGATATAAAACTACAGGTATATAAATCCCTATAGAGAGATAATATCATACAGGTGTTGCCATAACTATATATATATATATATAATATATATATATATATATATATATATATATATATATATAATATATATATATATATATATATATATATATATATATATATAATATATATATATATATATTATATATATATATATATATATCTTGATAAATCGCAAGGGAAAATGGAAACAACTCCGTTGTTTCCATTTTCCCGTGCGATTTTATCAAGATTTATCTTATCCACGTTTTCATTGTGGATTTTCATAAAATATATATATATATATATATATATATATATATATATATATATATATATATATATATACACATATATATATCACAAATTACCTCAACAAACACCCAGACATCATGAGAAAATGTTACCTGTTTCACACAAGTAACCTGTTACCTGCCTCACACAAGTCACCTGTTACCTGTCTCACACAAATTCACAGGTAACTTCCCTCATCTTATGGTCAGGCTCACCATAAGTCCCTCCCACGTTCGTCTGGTCACAGGTAAATGTTCACCTGTAATATACCTGGTGTACCTGCACGTAGCACCAGGATCAGCGGGAACTAGTGGGTAGTATGCATAATATGGACATTGTGTGTGTGTGGTGTGGGCGTGACAGTACGGAGCAGGTGGGCGGTGGAGGGACGGGCAGTGTCTTGAGGAAGGGAGGGGGAGGGGAGGAGAGAAGAGGAGGGGAAGGGAAGGCAAGGCGAGGGGAGGGAAAGGGAAGGGGGTGGGGAGGGAAAGGGAGGGAAGACAAAAGGGGGAGGGGATGGGAAGGTCTGTACCTCTGTCTCTGCTCATCTTATGCGTTTCTAATGATGTTGACTCTGGTGGGAGTAACGAAGGCATAACTCCACCACAACGGCCGATAACGCGGATTTAAACTGGTGAATGTGACGGCCGGGAGGATTAGTGCCGTCAGTCATCTCCCTCCTGACGGCGACTCCCTCAGCTGCGCTACAGTATTACTACACCAGAGTCAGACGCCATTCACCAGAATCTATATAAAGCCCAGGCCTCGGTTATGGCTCGCCCTTAAAACAGGTTTGGTGTGTAGTCAATGTAAGAGGGAATATGAGGCTCGTCTTGGCTCGTCTCAGGTCGTCTCAGTTTGTTGAACGTCCTCCACCTTCTTGATCGGGACTAATCATTATTGTTGTAGTTGTTATTGTTATTACTGTCAGGTATTGTTGTTGTTATTATTGTTATTTTCAGTTATTGTTGTTGTTATTATTGTCAGTTATTGTTGTTGTTGTTATTATTGTTATTGTCAGTTATTGTTATTATTGTTATTATTGTCGGTTATTATTAATGCTGGTTATTGTTATCATTGTCAGTTATTATTGCTATTGTCATTGTTATTATTAGCAGTATTCTCTTCTTTAGAATTACCAAACACACTACTGACCTTCCTCATATCCATACACTAACACAAAAATGCCTAAAGTCTAATCAACCATCGACTTCCATGGGGTAATTAAGCCTTATCTGGACCCAGCCTTCAGCCTTACCTGGACCCAGCCTACGATTCTTATCCTTCTGTCTGGTGTAGTGATTCCCACCCAGGTCCTGTACCTCGGGGGCTTCCTACCTGTGTTTGGGGGCGGATGTCCTGGCTTGGATGGCCCTTTGTGGGGGTGGGCGGCCCTGTGTGGGGGTGGGCGGTCCTGTGTGGGGATGGGCGGCCCTGTATGTGGGGGTGGGCGTCATGGTTGGGGGCGGCGGCGGTGTGGTGGCCCTGAGTATAGGCGGACGTGGTGGACAGGTCAGTGGCCCTAGGACGCACCTGTCGCCCCGGGAGTCACCAGACCCCGTCATTTGAGGTCGAGGAACCACCCACCATTAACTGTGTTTACTTTGTCACTCCCCGCATAGTGCTTCTTCTCCCCACACTGCTGCTGCCCTCCCCACACACTCCCCTCCCCTTCCCACACAAACTCCTATATTCTGTAACAAGTACCCAGGCCCTCAATAATAAAAACAAAATAAAAAAAACACGTAAATTCTTCAACCAATTAAAACACCAAGAACATTCTTATCACAAACACAACACAAACATTAAAAAAAATAAATAAAAATTCATACAAAATAAATACAATAATGTGTTTATCAATGACCACACTATCTCAAAGACCCAAAGGCAGGAGAAACAAAGAAAGAAGTACAAGTGTGTGTGGCGGGAGACACGAGACAATACCTGCCGTTCATTAACACACCTGAGCCAGAAGTTCCTGATGGCTGCTACCTTGATGAAGATACAGGTAAGTAACACACACACACACACACACACAAGGCCGCCTCGTACTGTGGTATAGCCGCATGTGGTCAACCTTGTCATCTTCAGGTGTCCATTATTAAATTTGAGTTTTGGGCCAATAACTTGAAATACCAGCCGTGTGTGTGTGTGTGTGTGTGTGTGTGTGTGTGTGTGTGTGCTAGTGAGCCCTCAGAACAATGAACCCTGGAACTAATGAATCTGCGAAACATTAATTTTCTACACGTCACCTGGGAGACTCCGACACACACCCACCTATTTGTTTACATGTGACGTCATCTGTTGCCGAGGTTGGTCATTAGCGGATCACCTGAAGAACA
>CAUDMG010002164.1:3332500-3352500 GCA_958450375.1 Homarus gammarus | reverse complement strand
ATTAAAACAAAAGGGAGGAAGGGAAAGAGAGGAAGACGAAGGGAAGAAGGGGGAAGTGAGGAGGAAGAGGAAGAAGAGCAGGTAGGATCTCACACCTCTCACGTGGCAGGTGTCATGGGTCCACCAGGTAATCCCATCACCTGTTCACCCCTAAAATCTTTATATTACGCCCGAGCTTGGAATCCTTATCTATGTTAGTACTACAGGGGCCCATATGACCTCCGAGCTGCCCCTACTCATGGGTGGGTCAGTAACAGGGGCCCATATGACGTCCGAGCAGCCCCGACTCATGGGTGGGTCAGTAACAGGGGCCCATATGACCTCCGAGTTGCCCCTAATCATGGGTGGGTCAGTAACAGGGGCCCATATGACCTCCGAGTTGCCCCTACTCATGGGTGGGTCAGTAACAGGGGCCCATATGACCTCCGAGTTGCCCCTACTCATGGGTGGGTCAGTAACAGGGGCCCATATGACCTTCGAGTTGCCCCTACTCATGGGTGGGTCAGTAACAGGGGCCCATATGACCTCCGAGTTGCCCCTAATCATGGGTGGGTCAGTAACAGGGGCCCACACACCAGTAGAGTTGTTTGACGCCCCCCCCCCCCCTCCGGTCACAGTGTCAGGTGTCACTTGACGACTCACGCTGACTGACGGGTCCCCCACTAAGGTGATACTTCCACCTGTCTCATCCACTACACCTGTTGCACCTGTCACTCCCTTACCTCTATAAACACCTGTCCATACAACACACCTGTCATTCACTCCTCACCTCTATAAACACCTGTCCATACAACACACCTGTACCTGTCCACACACACACACACACACCTTTAACACGACAATGTGACCTTGACCTTTGACTCATAACTTCACCAGATCCAGAATACTGTTTCGAGTGCTGATCACCTGAAGAATCACCACCACCCCGCAGTTTATGTCGCCTAAAGATTAATCACCCTGACGCTATTTGGGGGAATGAAGTTAGGTTAGGTCAGGTTAGGTTAGGTTAGAAGAGGAATAAGTTAGGTTAGGTTAGAAGAGGATAAGTTAGGTAAGGTTAGAAGAGGATAAGTTAGGTTAGGTTAATCTTTAGGTGAAATAATCTAGGGTGGATATTTATTGTTCAGGTAATCCATAATAAGTAAACCGTATGATCCTGGACTGAGAATGGCCAAGAAACGAGTCAGTGTCAGGCATAATTAAACCCTTTGTAACTATATTAAAACACAACCAGTTTAAATCAGGTTAAAATGGATGCCAGTAATAATTCACCTGTCGGATATTAATTTAATTACCTTGACCTGAGGTGAGTTGGCCGGTTGTCTCCCTCACACTAACGGGGTCACAAGGGTGTAGGGTGGGACTAAGGGTGTGTGGGGTGAGGATAAGGGTGTGTGGGGTGAGGATAAGGGTGTGTGGGGTGAGGATAAGGGTGTGTGGGGTGAGGATAAGGGTGTGTGGGGTGAGGATAAGGGTGTGAGGAATGAGGATAAGGGTGTGTGGGGTGAGGATAAGGATGTGAGGAATGAGGATAAGGGTGTGTGGGGTGAGGATAAGGGTGTGTGGGGTGAGGATAAGGGTGTGTGGGGTGAGGATAAGGGTGTGTGGGGTGGGACTAAGTGTGTGTGTGTATGTGTGTGTGTGTGTGTGTGAAGGAGAGGGGGTATGGGTAAGGTATAGGTGAGGGAGTGACGATATAAGGAGGAGGGTGTAAGGAGAAAAGGGAGAGTGTAAGGGGGAGGGGGTGAGGGCGAGGGAAGGTATAGGGGGAGGGTGAGGATGCAGAGGAGGAGAGGGAGAATGTGTAGGGGGGGGTGTAGGGGGAGGGGGGGCCAGCAGTAAACTACCATGACGAGGTAATCACCACATGTCACCCCAGGCACCAGCAGGGTACACCACTCTTAACTACCCTCTGCCCGCCTCACTCTACCGCACTACCCTGTCACACCCTCTACCTCCTATGGTAACCTAACCTAACCTAACCTGTCACACCCTCTACCTCCTGTGGTAACCTAACCTAACCTAACCTCCTCCTCCCATTAACCTTCACAAACTGGGTCAAATATTTCCTTGCCCTAACTAATCGTTCCTCACTACCGCTATAATTAATCTCTGTTGAAAGAAGGAAAAAAAATTACTAATTACAACTTCATTCAAACTTTACATCTTTATCTGACTTCATTTTTTACTTTTTTTCTTTTACTCTTTGGTAATTATCAAATTGTCTCTTCCTTCCCTCCCTCCTTCTCTCACTTCTTGCCACACCTACACACTCCTTCCCTCCCTCCCCGCCACACCTTCCCTCCTTCTCTCCCTCCCTGCCACAACTTCCCTCCTTCTCTCCCTCCCTGCCACACCTTCCCTCCTTCTCTCCCTCCCTGCCACACCTTCTCTCCCTCCCTGCCACACCTCCCCTCCCTCCCTGCCACACCTTCTCTCCCTCCCTGCCACACCTTCTCTCCCTTCCTGCCACACCTCTCCCTCCCTGCCACACCTTCCCTCCCTACCTACCACACCTTCCCTCCCTCCCTGCCACACCTTCTCTCCCTCCCTGCCACACCTTCTCTCCCTTCCTGCCACACCTTCCCTCCCTCCCTGCCACACCTTCTCTCCCTCCCTGCCACACCTTCCCTCCCTCCCTGCCACACCTTCTCTCCCTCCCTGCCACACCTTCTCTCCCTCCCTGCCACACCTTCCCTCCCTCCCTGCCACACCTTCCCTCCCCCCTGCCACACCTTCCCTCCCTCCCTGCCACACCCACATCCTCCCAATCTCTCCTCTGTCTGTCCCTTCCTTTATAAGCGCCTCTCTGTTCTTCCCAACCTCTCCCATCCCTTTGAAGCCTTTCCCATCCCATCCAAACCCTTCCTATCCCTTTCATAACTCCCCAATTCCTTTCTACGTCGCCCTTCTTAACCCCCTCTTACACTACCGCCCCCCCCCCCTCACACACACACACACCCGCGTTCATTCATGCCGAGGATGGCGTGACTGTTCCTGGCCCAAGAGCCTCAGCAAGACACCACCACTATCATCACTACCACCACCACCAATACTACTACTACCACTATCACTACTACTACTACCACTATCACTACTACTACTACCACTATCACTACTACTACTACCACTATTAACACCATTCCATTACTACCATCACTACCACCACAACTATCATTACCAGTATTCCCACTACTACCACAACTACTACTATTACTATCACCACTACTACTACCACCATTCATCTGAGGGGGGAAGACGACCACTCTCAACAGTCCTCCTCATTCACTCAAATAACTTACCAAGAAGACGCTGTTGATTCATCCACTTACCAGCCACCAACAGCTAATGTATCTATCATCCATTCACCCTTCTCTCTATCCATCCATCCATCCACCCACCGTCATCCATCCACCCAGCTATGCATCCAACTATAAATCCATTCACCCATCTATCTATCCATCCATCCATCCAACCATTCATTTAACCATCCATCCATCTAACCATTCATCCATCCATCCAAACATTCATCTAACCATCCATCCAACCATCCATTCATCTAACCATTCACCCAACCATCCACCCAACCATTCATCAAACCATCCATCCAACCATCCATTCATCTAACCATTCATCCAACCATCCACCCAACCATTCTTCTAACCATCCATCCAACCATCCATCCATCTAACCATTTATCCAACCATCCACCCAACCATTCATCCACTGCTTCGGTTATGCTCCTCCTTACTGGTGGAGGCATTCAATCACCCTGTATGTCTGTCTGTACGCGCAAGGAATGCCCTTCTACAGTGACTCTCTTAACGAGGGTCAACTACTGGTCATAAATTGCCTTCAATCGCCTCATCTTCCCCCCTCCCTCCCTTTCTCCCCCTCCCTCCCTTACAGCCGCGGTACTCCTAGTCTAGTCACGCCCTTACTCTCTCTCTCTCTCTCTCTCTTCATCTGTATCTTTCACTCTCTCCCTTCTCTCTAACACACTCACTAACACTCTCTCTTTCTCTCCTTTTCTAACACACACACTAACTCACACACACACACACACACACACACACACACACACACACTGTACAGCCCTGTAAATGTATTCAACACCGGCTGCAACTCTATTAATAAACCGTTTATTATTATTATTATTATTACTAGACCAAGCTGAGAGACGTGTTATAAATCAGACTCAATATATATTAATTAAACGATCACTTGCCTGACGTAATATCAAGCATCAACAAACAGACAACAGAAGCTGACAGTCTAATCACCTAAATAACTCTCAAGGACGAATGACTCAGTGTAATGAACCTTTGACCTGAGCTTGGGAGAAACAACACGAAGAAGTCAGGTTAGGTCAGGTGTTTAATGGTGGCATGATGTTGTTTTTGTCTCAGATTAGGTTAAGTTAGGTGAGGTTAGGTTAATCTTTAGGTGAAATAAAGAAGGCTGGATATTCTTCAGGTTTTGACAAAATATTAACACCGACAGGTGCACACATGAGCTCAATCAACAGTACAGTTCCTCCTCGAGAACCTAACCAAACCTAACCTAACCTATCCTAACCTAACCAAACCTAACCTAACCAAACCTAAACTTCCTGGAGAACACAATAGGAAGGCGGCTGCTGTTGGTGGCACAGTGCCTTAACGAGTGCCATGAACACACGTCCTGGCGGTCCTACACACACACACACACGCCCCATCCCGGGTCCTTGGAACACCCCCCGGGAGCCTGTGACGAAGGGTGCCACTTCCCCGCACTAGTCGAGGAAGTGACGGAGACGACACTTCCCTGTATACCAGTTAAAAAGGGGGAGGGGAGACGTGGAGGAAGCGGTAAGTAGGTCAGGGGTGGTGACCGCTACCTGACCCATGGCCTGACCTACCTTAACCCCTCTCCCTTCCCCACTCCCAGGTCACGCTCACACGCCAGGTAAACGGAGGACGGTTTATGACGTAACCTTGTTGGTGATAGTGGCGCTGAGTACACACACACACACACACACACACACACACACACACACAATAATCACCAGTAGAAGGAACAAAAATAGCAACGCCATTAATAGTACAACAGATTTTCAACACCGACGCCGGGGTGTGTGTGTGTGTGTGTCTAGACTATGAACCTTTCGACTCATAGTTCATAATACCGTGAGAGGTGAACCAGATAACATGTTCAGTTGTTCAAGTGTTCGTGTTACTGCTTCGTGAGTCGAGTAAATGAACACCTTGTTAAGAGCCTGTACACACGAAGGTCCTCCATCCTCTTCTTCTTCTTCCTCCTGGTCCTCCTCTTCTTCTTCCTTCCACTTCTCCTTCTTCTTCCTCTTCCTCCTCCTACTCTTCCCTCTCATATTTCTTCAGGCTTGTGTCTACTTCCTCACACCTGCCACCATATAACTTTCTCCCCACCCCTACCTCCCCACCCCTACCTCCCTACTCCTCCCTCTCCAACCCCTACCTCCGTACCCCTACCTCCCCACACCTACCTCCCCACCCTTACCTCCCTACTCCTACCTCCCCACCCCTACCTCCGTACTCCTACCTCCCCACACCTACCTCCCACCCTACCTCCCTACTCCTCCCTCTCCAACCCTGCCTCCCAAGAGCTTACCTTCACACACGCCTCACCCCCTACTGTTACTATGATTATCTCTCTCTCTCTCTCTCTCTCTCTCTCTCTCTCTCTCTCTCTCTCTCTCTCTCTCTCTCTTCGCCTCCTTCACTCATACACCCGATGCAACCAATGCAATCCTGTGAGGGGGAAGGGGGGGGGAGGGGGTTAATGTGAAATAATTCTGAAAATGCAACGCTATATAATTCTAGGAAAACAATAATAATAACAAGATCATAGGTGTGTCGACAGGTGAGTAACACAGGTAAGCCCAGGTATTAAATATCATCACTTTCTCTCTACATCACCTGTTCATTACTTTCTTTTTTTTCCTTTCTTTCTCCTCCAAACTTTCCCTCGGGTGTTACTCTCACATTTTCACCCTCAATAAACCTGACGTCTTTATGAGCTGATTAAGAAAGTAACTTGAAATTCTTAGTTGAATCGAGATACAATTTATTTTAAGGTGAATGTAATGTATTTTATTATATATTAGACGGAATAAAAGGTTTTAACGTCATTGTATTTTTTTTAGACGTTAGCTAAGGGATCAAGTGGCTTTAATATATGTACTTTAAATGGATAATGATAATAATAATAAAAACGAGGTTATGTGGAATGTCTCTCTCTCTCTCTCTCTCTCTCTCTCTCTCTCTCTCTCTCTCTCTCTCTCTCTCTCCCCCTCTCTCTCACTACAAACTGAAGACCTTTAAATAATAAACAAACAAACGCAGAAACTTTACATAAATTTTCTTCCCAACTTTAAAATTCCTCTCACTTTCTCAACAATATTCTGGGAAACATTTTAAAAGGTTACAACAATATTCCCGGTGAGAACTATTGTATTTCACCCCTTAATATATCTCTCACTGGTAAATAAAAGCAACTTAGTATAATATGTCATTCATGTTATATTTAGGGAGTTTTAAGAATGAGAAATATATGAAGTTAAAATTTCTGTTATGAGGAGTTAGTGAGAAACATTTTTGGGGTGTTCATATTTGTGTTTATATGAAGAATGATTAAGAAATATTTAGTGATATATGAGGATTAATGAGAAATATTTAAAGATATATATGTGCGTAAATAATTATGGTCTTTCTAAAATAGTAATCAAAACCTAAGCTAACCTCACCTAACCTAACCTAACCTCACCTAACCTAACCTAACCTAACCTAACCTAACCTAACCTCACCTAACCTAACCTAACCCCCCTGTACTGGTCTTGTAAATGATAAAAATTTTCATTCTTTAAAAAAATGTTGGGGAGATTTTTAAACAAGAAAGGAAAAGTTATATAATACTTTAATAAGTGGCCGCTGTCAACATTTCCACCCGGTATTATCCAGGTTTGGTTGGTGATAGTGCTTATGGTGGAGTCTTTTGGTGCATTGTGGGTAATATGGTAGCCTGGGGGGGGGGGGGGGGTAAAGGGGGTTTGTGTGTATAGGAAGCGAGTCTCGTTCTGTTTCCGCCACTCATTTCGTCACTCTCCTCCCGTCACTCATCCTCCTGTCACTCTCCGCCTCCCCGTCACACTCCACCCGTCACACTTTCCTCCCTTCACCCACCCCTCCCGTTACCCTCTCCTCCCTTCACCTACCCCTCCCGTTACCCTCTCCTCCCGTCACCCACCCCTCTCGTCACTCTCTTCTCCCGTCACTCTCATCCCCCTGTATTAAACTCTCCTCCCGGCTTCACGTGTTCCTTAATCTCCCGGTTTATGAATTTATTACTCACGGAAGCCTAAACGTACACACAGACACACATTGTTATACAGATTTAAAAATACGTACACACACACACACACACACACGCTTATAGATTCTCTCATACACATACATACATACATACATGGCACCGTTTATGAATGAATGGGTATTGGTGGTGTAACGACGGACGTGATTGGTGGAGAGGTTTGCTATAAGTCGTAATAGGTTGGTCGTTTGGAGACACGGGTTACCACATAGGCCGAAGGAACACATTTCATCAACTGTACTTAAACCATCGTCAACCATCATCAACCAGACCAACCACGTGTTAACTACCGTCACATAATGAGTCCCACCGTCACATAATGAGTCCCACCGTCACATAATGAGTCCCACCGTCACATATACAATAGACAGGTAGGCTAGGAGATGAGTTACACCCCCCCCCCCCAGGCCGTCACGAGGAAGGACCGTAACTACTTGACCTCCGTGACGACTCAATTACCGAGCACACCTGAGGGATTACTCTCACCTGCGGCGTTCATTAACCTGTCTCCGTGTCTGTGTTTCTCTGTGCTTTCGTGTCTGTCTGTCTGTCTACGTGGCCGTCTGCCTTGCCATTAGAAAGTGTGTGTGTGTGTGTGTGTGTGTGTGTGTGTGTGTGTGTGTGTGTGGTCTTCATCAAGGTGTGGGCGTGTACATCAAGTTGTGGGCGTGTACATCAAGGTGTGGTCGTGTACATCAAGTTGTGGGCGTGTACATCAAGGTGTGGTCGTGTACATCAAGGTGTGGTCGTGTACATCAAGGTGTGGTCGTGACTCACCATTTTCTCCTTGGTCAAATTTATACTCTACCAAAACTGGAGTTATATTTAACGAGATAATTTCTATTTTGGGGAGAAAGTCAAGGCAGTGGGGAGATAACGGGGGAGATAACGAGGACAGAAAACAGGGGAGATTACCCACAGGGGGCGAATACAGGGTGAAATACATCTTTTAAAATATACATACCCTTATTCTCCATGTATACATAAGCCTACATTCTTAATAATTCATACATACAAGTAACAAGTAACAATACTAACGCAAATACGTAACAAGTAACAAAACCTCATATAAGTAACTCACATAAGTAACTCATATAAGAAACTCATAATTAAATGACATAAGTAACCCATATAAGTAACTCATATACGTAACACTTAACAGCATCTATAAGTGTTCCTTCACCCAGTCACCACCACTTAAAGAGCTAACAATACGTGAGAGGAACCCCCAACCCATTAGTCTTATAAAATATATATAGACGGTAAATAACTCACCAAGAGGCAGACACATATAGACCATCTGGATATACTGTATAGCCTCAGACTATAATAAATCTTATATAATCTTAAAATATATCCCATGACGTTCACTATAAAATACGGGTTATAATAAATAAATTCCCCTTTTTTATCAGTGTATAAAATAATTTCATTTAATAACAACAAAAGATGATGTTCTGTTATTACTTCCATCACACACCACCCTGCCATACCCCTCCTCCACACATTCCACCCTCGCTCACACCCTCCCACCTTTGCCACACCACCACACCCTCCCACCTTTGCCATACCACCACACCCTCCCACCTTTGCCACACCACCACACCCTCCCACCTTTGCCATACCACCACACCCTCCCACATTTGCCATACCACCATACCCTCCCACCTTTGCCATACCACCACACCCTCCCACCTTTGCCATACCACCATACCCTCCCACCTTTGCCATACCACCACACCCTCCCACCTTTGCCATACCACCACACCCTACCACCTTTGCCATACCACCACACCCTACCACCTTTGCCATACCACCATACCCTCCCACCTTTGCCATACCACCATACCCTCCCACCTTTGCCATACCACCACACCCTCCCACCTTTGCCATACCACCACACCCTCCCACCTTTGCCACACCACCACACCCTCCCACCTTTGCCATACCACCACACCCTCCCACCTTTGCCATACCACCACACCCTCCCACCTTTGCCATACCACCACACCCTCCCACCTTTGCCATACCACCACACCCTCCCACCTTTGCCACACATACACCAGTAAGTTGTAACTGTATAATTAGTACAGGTAGTAGAGGTGGATAATGAGCTGCTGAGGGTGTTTGCTCATGTTGGGAGGCTGAGTAGAGGGAGCTGGTCACGCCCTGAGATGCTGGACGATTACCTGGACACGACCACAAGCAGGAGGGGGGTGGAGGGGGAGGGGGAGAGGGGGGGAATGGTTGAGGGTGGAAAACGATAGGGAAAATGGTTTGGGGAGGGGAGGCGGTAATGGGGAGAGGAAAGGGGGATTGGAGAGAAGGTGATGGGGAGGAGAAGTTTGGGGAGATGGTGAGGGAGGGGCAAGAGGGATGAAGAGCAGTAACGAATGTGAGGGAAGGAGGAGGAGGTTGAGGAAGGAATGTGGAGAGAAGATTGGAGGAATAGGAGGAAAAGATTAAGATAACCCACTCCCCTCTCCCTACTCCCGCTCTTCCCACTCACCAAATCCTTCTCCTCCCTCTCTCTCACATACGACTCCCCTGCCCATCCCTCTCATAATCCCACAGGTGAACAGAGAGAGAGAGAGAGAGAGAGAGAGAGAGAGAGAGAGAGAGAGAGAGAGAGAGAGAGAGAGAGAGAGAGAGGCAACAGGTGTCTCGTCTTGAAGTTACCTGGCGTGGCACCTCCCCCCCCCCCCCTACTGACCCTGCTGGCACTCTGTTGGCTCTCGCTTTATGTAGTTACTGTGTTTACTTATGAGGCACTTAGGGGGGGAGAGAGAGAGAGAGAGAGAGAGAGAGAGAGAGAGAGAGAGAGAGAGAGAGAGAGAGAGAGAGAGAGAGAGAGAGAGAGAGAGAGAGAGATGTCAGGGGATGAATAACGTGGTAAGGAGGGAGGGGGGAGTGGGAAGGAAGAAACAGGGAAGGGGGAAGACTGGGGGAGGGAAGGAGGGAGTAAGAGGGAAGGAGGGAAGGAGGAGGAAGACAAAAGGTTGATAAAATGTCGCAAAATATGTCAGAATTATCAGATTATTTCTTATCTAAATTACTTTCTTTAATGAACGTGGGAGGAAAAACAGAGAACAGCGGGAGGTGGAGGAGAAAGTGAAGAGGAGTATGAGGTGAAGGAGTAGGAGGATGAGGGGCGAGGAGGGGGGCAAGGAGGGGAAGGTGAGGTAGGGGAGGAGAGGAAGAGACAGGAAGAAAGACAGAGGTAGTGAACAGAACGAAAACAACACACACACACACACACACTAACAAGCACTGAACACTCGGGACAGACAAGCAAACACCACTGGATACAATACCGACCAGATTAAACACACACACACACACACACGATAACAAGCACCTTTCATACACTACCAAGCTTGCATCAGTTCCCCAGCAGTGAATAACAGAGAGACTCAACCCTGCATCAAGAAGCACTCGTTACTACCAGCCAGGAGGCCAGACAGCTGTGATGTTTATGGTGGTGACGCAGACAGGTGAATTTTGGCTCACCTTTGATAACTAAAATATTCCATTTGTTAATACTAATATTTACAAGTGTTGCGAATAATAATAATAAACACAATATGAACAATGATAATAATAATAATAATAATAATAATAATAATAATAATAATAATATCAACAACAACAATAATGGTTAAAAAGAGTTTGTGTACATTAATCAGCTGTTTGTACCAGGAGGACGAGAGGGGGAGGACTGACCTACACAGGGACTTCAGACAACACGTGATATACAGTAGTCCTCCCTGACAGGTGCAGTTATCTACCGTATACACAGGTCAGTTTATGTACAATGTTAATGTATGTCAACATCACTTGCTGGGTGCAGTATTTTACTCCTTGGACACACACACACTTACACACACACACTTATACACACACACTTTCTTATATACACAAACATGTACCCAACAATTATAATTCCTTACCTGTATAAATACCTGGCAGAAATATTCAACAAATACAACAATCATCAGGTCACAACGCCAGAATTAAACTCTGGAAATTAATAATATCTTTAAAGTAGAGAATTTTTAAAGCCAAAGTTATCTTGTATTATTTAAAGCGATTAAAAAAAACAAAATTGGGGTCACTGAAAACGAATCTCCCCAAAATTAACTGGTTATAAATTTAGGTATTTTTTTTTTATGACGACCTATAAAAAAATAATTCTTTTTTATATTATTTTTATTTCCGGGTTATTGTTGGATTCGTCCCGTAATGAGTGTGAGGTAGGAAGCCTTTGTTGTCCGTGCGTTAGTTTGTTTTGCTCTTTATATCTGTCTCTTCCCATCAATATAGTTGGGAAATTGTATGGATATGAGGGAGGGTGTATGTTCCTTTGACTGTCGTAGGGAGGTAGTGATGGTGATAATGGTGATAATGGTGGTGGTGATGGTGATAATGGTGGTGGTGATGGTGGTGATGGTGATAATGGTGGTGATAATGATGATGATGGTGGTGATAATGATGGTGATGATGATGATGATGACTGTGTTGATGGTAGGTGTTCTAGACAGGTGTGTTGATGACCTGAGGTATTCTGAACAGGTGTACTTATCACCCAGGCAGGTGTATTGGCACTTATATCCTAGACAAATGTATTCATAAATATTCCTGTATAATTAAGTCCTCATTCACCACACACCACACCACACCACATCCCTTCCCTACCACACCATCCTACATCACAACATCCATTCTGTAACCACACCACACCAGCCTACATGACCACATCCCTTCCCTACCACACCATCCTACATCACAACATCCATTCTCTAACCACACCACACCATCCTACAACACCACATCCCTTCTCTAACCACACCACACCATCCTACATGACCACATCCCTTCTCTACCACACCACACCACCACATCCCTTCCCTACCACACAATCTCCCCTCACCTCTCCCCCACAACACCTTCTCCTCTACTGCCAACAACCACAACCAATCACAACACACTTCCTCTCCCCGTGTTATAATCAGTACCTAGTATACCTCCCTATTGCCCCGAGGAGTCCCCCTCCCCCCACTAGCCATACTAGTAAGTTAGGTCGGTAATCTACACACAGTCTATCTAACCATCGACCATAAATAACACTGATAAAGACGTCAGAATCAACAACTAGGGGAGAGATCAATGCTAACCCACACTCTCCTTAACGTCGAATTCCCGTCTCCTAAGCATGAGAATAACAGCCATATGACATCTGGCTTCTACTGGTATAATCTTCCCGGTGGTAAAAACTGACGCCCATGCCAAAAATTGAAAGTCGATATCGTAAAGATTTTCTATATATCAGGAGACGAGTAGTGAAGATGATGGTGGTGAGTGGCTCGCTTGGCACCTGCTATGTCTGACCCTCTAGTGCCAGTTGGTGCCAGGACGACAGGGCTCTGACACTGACACACACATGAAGAGTTTAAACACACACACACACACACACACACACACACACTTCGTTAGGTACCACAATTCTCTTCTACTTAAAAATAACAATATCAATAACAACACCACCAACAGCACCACCAACACCACCATCACCACCACCAACAACACCACCACCACCACAACAACAACAGCAGTTATAAAAATAACAATATCAACACCACCACCACCACCAACAACACCACCAACGCCACCACCAACACCAACACCAACACCACCACCAACACCACCACCAACCACCACCAACAACACCACCACCAACACCACCACCAACAACAACAACAACACCAACAACACCACCACCAACACCACCACCACCAACAACAGCAGTAATAAAAATAACAACATCAACACCACCACCAACACCACCACCACCAACAACACCAACAACACCAATAACAAGAGTGGCAACCAAAGAGGAGGAGAGTTTATAAAGTGAATCACATCATTGGTTGAAGCGTCAATTACCAGAGTAAATAAATCTGTATAAACTGAGGTTCCTTAACACACACACACATGGACATCCATCAAGGTGTCAAACTCAGCCCTTGACTTGACTGACACTCTCACCCTCACTAGTTGATGCCTCCCTGGTGAGAAGATGGGGGAGGGGAGGGGGTGAGGGGAGGGGAGGGGGTGAGGGGAGGGGGAGAAGAGGGGATGGGAAAGGTGTGTGGGGGAACAAAGAGGGAGGGTAGAGTAAAGGATGTAGAATGAGGGAGGGAGGGAGTGTGGGAGAGGAGAGTGAAGGATGGGGAGGGTAGAAGGAGGGAGAGAGTGAGAGATGGAAAGGGAGGAAGAAAGGTGATGAAAGTGAAAGACGGAGGGTGAGAGAGAGGCCTGGAGACGAAGGGGAGGGAGGAGGGAGGGACATGCTAGGTAGATGGAAGGGAAAGACATGGAAAAGAATGTACTGGTGTGGAGAGAGAGAGAGAGAGAGAGAGAGAGAGAGAGAGAGAGAGAGAGAGAGAGAGAGATGACGTAGGTGGTTGTAGAGTAAAGTGGGTATCGATGGGACAAGAAGCACGGGAAGGGTGTGGTAGGAAGGGTGGTGGGTGCGGTAAGATGGGTGGTGGATGTGGTAAGATGGGTGGTGGGTGTGGTAGGAAGGGTGGTGGGTGTGGTAATGAAGGGGGGGGGAGGGCGTGGTGTTGAAGGGGACGGGGCACGCTGACTGAGGGAGGGGAGACATGGAGGGTGACGGAGGCGCAGAGGGTGACGGAGGCGCCAGAGGGTGACGGAGGCGCCAGAGCACTCAGAGCGAGGCGCCTTAAGGTGTTATCAAATTATGATTATCTTTAAGAGCCGCGAGAAGAACGGGGACAAGGGACTGAATGATGATGAGGTGGGGGGCGTGGTGCTGGGCGGAGGGGGGCGTGGTGCTGGATGGTGGGGGGCGCGGTGCTGGGCGGAGGGGGGCGTGGTGCTGGATGGTGGGGGGCGTGGTGCTGGATGATGGGGGGCGTGGTGCTGGATGGTGGGGGGCGTGGTGCTGGATGGTGGGGGGCGTGGTGCTGGATGATGGGGGGCGTGGTGCTGGATGGTGGGGGGCGTGGTGCTGGGTGGAGGGGAGCGTGGTGCTGGATGGTGGGGGGCGTGGTGCTGGGCAGAGGGGGGCGTGGTGCTGGATGATGGGGGGCGTGGTGCTGGATGGTGGGGGGCGTGGTGCTGGATGATGGGGGCGTGGTGCTGGATGGTGGGGGGGCGTGGTGCTGGATGGTGGGGGGCGTGGTGCTGGATGGTGGGGGGCGTGGTGCTGGGCAGAGGGGGGCGTGGTGCTGGATGGTGGGGGGCGTGGTGCTAGATGATGGGGGGCGTGGTGCTGGATGGTGGGGGGCGTGGTGCTGGATGATGGGGGGGCGTGGTGCTGGGTGGAGGTGGAGGGGGAGGGGGAGAAATAAAGGATGAGGAGGGGGGAATTATCAGTGGTGGATAGCGGGTCGGGGGGGGGGGAGTGTGAGGGGGAGAGGAAGGGAAGGGTGTGAAGGGAGGGATGGGGGGGGGGGAGGGTGAGAATGACTGGATGGGAGGTTGAGGGAGATAAGCCTCGGGGAGAGAATGGTGATGAGGGAAGATGAAATGAAAGGGGGAGATAAAGATGGTGATGACAGATGATGTGAACACGAGACAGAGAGAGAGAGAGAGAGAGAGAGAGAGAGAGAGAGAGAGAGAGAGAGAGAGAGAGAGAGAGAGATGTACATACTGATAAGAACAGGTGTGACAGATGCCAAGTGAGAGGATCCAGTGAAACCTCCATATAACGGACTTATCTCTATATAGTCCGTTAAATAGAGGTTTTACTGTACAAAAGTAAAGAAGAGACTGGGACGAGGGATGAAAGAAAAGGGGAGAGAAAATAAATAAATGGAACATATGAATAACAGGAAATAATGTATATATATATAAATTCAAACAAACTTCCAATATATTGTAACACGGTCAAATACCAATAAACTTTTACTTTAATGGAGAAAAACTGGTCAGAGAGGAAACACGAGGCAGGTGGCCCAGGTAATAACATCCAAACACACCTGAGAGAGAGACATAATTCACTGAGATTAAAGTCATTTTTTCCCTTCTGTCTAAACTGTAATTTGTATTATTACTTTGATGGGGTTTGGCATCTGGTTCTCGTCTGTCTGTCTGTCTGTCTGTCTGTATCTGGGGAACAAAGCCAAACAGAGAAGCCACAGGTGATGACAGGTGATTAATTATTTACTATAGGTGGGGATGTGTACAGGTGTAATCAGAACCCAGAGACTAAGAATGGTATGGGGAGGTTAAAACACACACACACACACACACACACACACACACACATACCATTATATTATTTCCGTACTTTATTATACTCGTTATATCGTATATAATACCAGGCCATATTATATCATGTTATACTGTATGACAACATAAACTTCATTACATGTTTCTTGATTTAGTACACTCGACCTCCGTTACTTGTGATGTTTGTACAGTACTCCTCAATTGTACTGTCACCACGGGGAATAAACTCCTACACGACACACACACGACACAGACACGACACACACGACACAGACACGACACACACACAGACACGACACACAGACTTTATAAACAATTAGACCACAGTGAGGTGTACGAGTGTGTAGAGTGAGTGTGTTTACGTTTGTGGTCGTACGTCAAGGGTTAATACTCCTTTATCTGTGGTCGTACGTCAAGGGTTAATATTCCTTTATCTGTGGTCGTACGTCAAGGGTTAATACTCCTTTATCTGTGGTCGTACGTCAAGGGTTAATGCTCCTTTATCTGTGGTCGTACGTCAAGGGTTAATACTCCTTTATCTGTGGTCGTACGTCAAGGGTTAAGACGCCCTCATGTGGTCGTACGTTAAGGCCATAAGTCCAACAAGAACGAAAGTATGTGTGGCTAGCGTCCGTGTCTGTCCGTCAAGGGAGTATAAGAACGCCCGTGTCCACTACTGTCCGTGTCCGCTACTACCCGTGTCCGCTACTACCCGTGTCCGCTACTGCCCGTGTCCGCTACTACCCGTGTCCGCTACTACCCGTGTCCGCTACTACCCGTGTCCCCTACTACCCGTGTCCGCTACTACCCGTGTCCCGTACTACCCGTGTCCCGTACTACCCGTGTCCGCTACTACCTGTGTCCGCTACTACCCGTGCCCGCTACTGTCCAAGGTGATTATCGCTATTGTTGCTCGATATTAAGGGAAGTAATTACGGTCATAACAACAGCTACACATCCTCACTACCATCAACTCTCACAGTCTGATTATCTTACACATCTTCACTACCATCAACTCCCACAGTCTGATTATCTTACACATCTTCACTACCATCAACTCCCACAGTCTGATTATCTTACACATCTTCACTACCATCAACTCCCACAGTCTGATTATCTTTTGTTGCTAAATTGTTATCATGAACAGGTGTAATTAGAGGCTTTCAACACCTGAGGCACAGAACGGTGGTTAGCAGTGAATTAAGACATTTTATGTGGGTTTAGGACGACAAAACCTTTAATAAACCCACCATGGCGTTACCGAGGCAGGGTTTAAGGACTTAAGAAAAGGTGTGGTTTAACATAGAGAAATTACTTAAATATTACGATAAAATACTAAATGTGTTTGTCTATACTTACTAAAAATACTCATAGCAGCATTCATCATTAAAACACACACACTAATGACGTCTAATTTCGTGATACACTACAAAGACTCTTTTATAATGATGTACTAACGTAGACTCACACGCAACTCACACGCAACACACACTCAACACACACACAATTAACGTCGTGTTTATCATCCTAAGTCTAAGTATTACCGGCAAATTATGTTGTTGTTAGATGATACAGTGAAACCTCCATATAACGGACTTCTCTCTATATATAATCCGTTAAATGGGAGGTTTCACATCATAAAGACCCTTGATATAACGAACTTTCCTGTCAATATAGTCCGTTATATAGAGGTTTAAAATCTAATAGACCCTTGATATAACGGATTCTCATCTCTATATAATCCGCAAAATGGGGATTTCACCTTTAACAGACCCTCGATATAACGGACTTTCCTGCCAAAATAGTCCGCTAAATAGAGGGTTCCTAATCACTAATCCACTACCCTAACAAACACACGTCGCAGCAACACTCGGACAAACTTCGTGGTACACATATATAATTTTCTCTCCAATAATCATAGTTATATATAATTAATTCTCGTAAGTCAGAATACAATAATTAACCTGAGTATAAGACAGATTATTATATAATTTGGAGATATATAAACTTTTTGGACTCTTAGTATTTTTATGTAGGGGAACATACAGTAGGTTTATAACAAAATAATACATTTACTTTTTTCAGTTTGCATCAAGTACCTGGTATTGGCACACACACACACACACACACATACATACATACATACATACATACATACATTCATACTCCCCCCCCCCCCACACACACACCTGCCACGCCCACACTTGAGCTACACAGTGTCCTAGGGTGTACGACACCAACTTGACACCTAAAAAAGTGTGTCGTTCTAACTGGGTGTGATGCATGGTGACACGTCTCTCTCTAGTGTGTGTGTGTGTGTGTGTGTGTGTGTGTGTGTGTGTGTGTGTAAACATGTTATGTAAGTAGGTGTAAATGTCTTTTTATTGAGTGCGAGTGTGTGTTGTGTGCCTTCAAGAGGCGTAAGTGCGTGCGGGCATGCGGGCGTAAATTGAGTGGACAAGATTGTCGGAGTGGGGCAAGAAGGAGTTAGAGAGGGGTAAGAGGGGGTTGGAGAGGGGCAAGAGAGAGCTGGAGTGGGGCAAGAGAGGGCTGGAGTGGGGTAAGAAAGGGTTGGAGTGGGGCGAGAGAGGGCAGGAGTGGAGCTACTCCTTCTCACACGTCATCCAATTCAAAGCTCCTCGACCTATAAGTCTACACGCGTCCCTCTCACAACCACTAATACGAGGAGGAAGAGAAGAAGAAAGGAGGAGGAGGAGGTAGGAAGAGAAGGAAGAGGAAGAGAAGGAGGAAGAGAAAGATAAGAAGAAAGTAGGAGGAGGAGAAGAGCGAAGAGGAGGAAGAAATAAGGAGTAGAAGGAAAAAAATAAAGAGTAAGAAGAAGAAGGAGGAAGAAGCAGGAGAAGAGAAGGGTGAAGAGGACAAGAAATCTAAAAGAAACGCAGAAAATTATATAAAATGTAAAAAAAAAAAATGATGTAAAATGTAAAAAATATATATTATACGTAAAATATTATATAAATTGTAAAAAAAAATATCTTATCAAAACGTAAAAAAGTAACGTAAAAAAATCCTAAAAATCGTAAAAAAAATACAAAACAAAACGTAAAAACAGTGATGGAAAAAAGAATTAGGATTTAAAAATAATGAAAACGCGAGTAAAAACTTGTGGAAAACACTGACTGAGAAGATGGAACTACTGCACCTCCAGACATCCACTCAACATACGTCACTCACTTAACAATTAGTGTTTTCACAACTTTTTATCCTCTTTCTGTTCTTCCTTCTAACTTTATTCCCTTTCTTTCTTCCTCTTCTTTCTTCCTTCTCCTTCTCTTTGTAACTTTCTTCCTTTTCTTTCCTCCTCCTTGTTCTGCTCTTCCTTTTAACAGACAGAGACAGACAGAGAGACAGACAGACACACAGCCAGACAAACAGACACGCCATTTCACCCAAAACTGAGGGATAATAAATTAAGGTCAAGTCTCAGCCCAATATGGACGTCATGTTGTTCATTTTACCAACATAAGTAAATCATTCGGATAGATTCTCAATGATTCCAGTTATGGGAGAAAATACTGTGAGAATCTCTAAGAATCTCTAAGAATCCCAAAAAAATACAAGTTTTAAAATGCTTGTAAAGTTTTATTTTCCTAAGTTTCATCAAAGTTCTTAACGTCTACTAAAAGTCCAACAACAGCTGAAGAAATAACATCCTTAGCGGCGTCAACAAACACAAACGTATAAGCTTCCTCGTCGACGACAAACAAGTGACTATCGCGGTCTCCCCCTCGACTCGCCCTTATCAATCATCGTAACTCAGCCAACACGACATCTATAGGAACTTAACGCTGATTGGCTTCCACTTACCATGCAGACGACCAATCAAAATTGTCCTTAAGAAGATCAGGTTGGCGGGGCGTCTAATCGTCTTCCACATAGAACTGTTTATCTGCCTCGTGATTGGTCGGTTATGTTCTCTCAGGAGGGTGTTGTTTACATTAGGGAGAGAGTAATGCACCAATCAGAATATCAGGTTTAGATTGTGGACGACCATGTCTGATATAGGTAGCACACTAGACGTACAACAACAACAATAACAGCAACAACTACAACAACAACTACAACAACAATTATAAGTACCTGTATCATTAACTATCATTTACCTGTGTCATTAACCACCATTTACCTGTATCATTAACCATCAATTACCTGTAACATTAACCACCAACTACCTATCTCATTAACTACCTATTAACCTCCAAGTGATAATTATTTTTCCTCAATACCACACACACGCACACACACACACACACACACAGACACACACACACACACACACGGTCATGTATAAGGTAGTAAGTCAAGTGGGTCCCAAAGTCTTAACAGGTCTT
>CAUDMG010002164.1:3285000-3330000 GCA_958450375.1 Homarus gammarus | reverse complement strand
TGGTGTTGGAGGGTTAGGGTGGTGTTGGAGGGTTAGGGTGGTGTTGGAGGGTTAGGGTGGTGTTGGAGGGTTAAGGTGGTGTTGGAGGGTTAGGGTGGTGTTGGAGGGTTAGGGTGGTGTTGGAGGGTTAAGGTGGTGTTGGAGGGTTAAGGTGGTGTTGGAGGGTTAGGGTGGTGTTGGAGGGTTAGGGTGGTGTTGGAGGGTTAGGGTGGTGTTGGAGGGTTAAGGTGGTGTTGCAGGGCTAGGTGGTGCTGGAGGGTTAAGGTGGTGTTGCAGGGCTAGGTGGTGTTGGAGGCCAAGGTCCGCAAAGTAAATATCTCCCAAGATTATCAATTACCGTATTTTTCTTCCCTCTTCTAAAACTTACATTTCTGGAGCCTGGTTCTTAAAGGTACGTATTTTGCCCGTGTCCTTTCACGGACTAGAGATAAGAACAGCTTGTTAAGGCAGAGTTTTACTGCATATTTGACGCCATGTTCGGTCACCTTGCGTATAAATCGCTGGTTAACTGCGCCAGGAGAATGATTTCTTACCTTTACCAAATAAGGTTAAAAATTTTGTCTTTACGAATCTTTGAAGAATGTAAGACCCGGCAGGACGACCACGGTAGATACCCTCTCTACTCAACGGACGAACCTGAGTTAAAATGTCTTTGTGTATATGAGAGACGGTGGGATATTAACCAAGGTAAACCTAACCTAACCTAACCTCAATTACCGCTGACAAAGACTACATCAAGGAGTTAAGTGTCTCAACTCAAAAGGATCTTGGAGTGTATCAAGGAAGAGGCTGTTGATTCTTCGGCTCAAAACAAGACCTTCAGGTGTAAACAATGGATGAATTATGACCGTGACGGCAGCCAATCAACAAACAAATCGGAAACCTACACAGCAGCTTATTGGCTAATCGGAAACCTACACAGCAGCTTATTGGTTACCTAGACGGCCGGCATCTCTCGGTGTCATCACTACTTAACCCTTTATACACCGCCTGTTACCTTGTATTCTTCACTGGCAACTCTATTATACCCTCAGAGCTTGTTTGGGTCCAGGGGCTTTGAGGGGTAACTCTGGTGGGACCGGTAGATGCATAAATTATCTTTCCTCGGCAGCTTCTCAAAGGACAAGCTCGTCAGATCCAGCATTAAGATATATCAGCAAGGACCAAGAGTAGTTAAGAGGTTGTTAGGTGTACACGAGCCCCCAGGTGAGCACTGCAGGGGGGAGGAGGAGGAGGAGAAGGACTTGTGAGGCTCCTACACCACCACTACTAACAGGTCCTGAGCAGGTGACTCGTGGGAATTTTGTGGGATTTTTGATATTTTGGTTGGTGGGATTTTATGTTTGTCCAGTGGGAAATGGTGGAGAGAGAGAGAGAGAGAGAGAGAGAGAGAGAGAGAGAGAGAGAGAGAGAGAGAGAGAGAGAGAGAGAGAGAGAGAGAGAGAGAGAGAGAGAGAGAGAGAGAGACCTTTAGCCTAGGTCACGTCTCCTGGAATAACTGTTGCACACCCACATCCCCCTCCTCACCCCTTCACCAATAACCCCCACCCACCAGTAGCCCCTACCCCCTCCATCTGTAGCCCCCACCTCCCTCACCAGTACCCCCACCTCCCTTACCAGTAGCTCCCACCTCCCTCACCAGTACACCCCACCTCCCTCACCAGTACCCCCCACCTCCCTCACCAGTAACTCCACCCCCCTCACCAGTATCCCCTCCCGTACCCCCACCTCCCTCACCAGTCCCCCCCTCACCAGTACCCCCCACCTCCCTCACCAGTACCCCCACCTCCCTCACCAGTCCCCCCTCACCAGTACCCCCACCCCCCTCACCAGTACCCCCCTCCCTCACCAGTACCCCCACCCCCTCACCAGTACCCCCCCCCCCCCACACACACTCTACTGCTTTACCGGATCTTTTCTTTATTTCTTGGACCAAATTGAACCGTCAGACTGGGAATGATTGGCGATGTTATCAGGCCTACACCACACCACCAGTCAAGACAAGGACAACCCACTTCCTACCATATGGTCTAATCTCCTTAACACTTTCAATAGAGTTTTCTACCCAGTTGCGGCCTGTGTGAGACGTCCACCTGCCTCCCGCTGTGTAAATGTAACAACGCATATAGAGAGATCGAAACAAACCGTGTCCATTCATTATTTCGGTGGAGGAAGAGGAAGAGGAGGAGGAGGAGGAGGAGGAGGAGGAGGAGGAGGAAGAAGAAGAGGAGGAGGAGGAGGAGGAGGAGGAGGAGGAGGAGGAGGAGGAGCCCTCTGATCCCTCCCTCCACTAATAAAAAAAAAAGATTGACGAACTGAAGAAACTGCAAATAAATCCATTAAGTGAAAAATAACTTACTTACAATGCAAAGACTTAGGAAGACATCTTGAGTGAGTGAGTGAGTGAGTGAGTGAGTGAGTGAGTGAGTGAGGTTAAGGTCTTGTCACAGCTTTAACATAACTAAGACTCTTCGGAACACCTTCACAGTAATGGAGTTTGTTTAATTATCATTATCAGTCGTCTTTTGATTCATGTTACTCCGAGTTCAGTTTAGTTTATTTGATTACGAAGTGGGAGGGGGGTGGTGGGAGGGGGGTGGTGGGAGGGGGTGGGGGGGGGTAGTGTGTGTGTGTGTGTGTGTATTGCATGCATCCTTTCACTACTCCTTCCCTTCTATCTCTCTATTTCATCTTCTTCTTCCCTTCCTCCCACACCCCATCACCTTTCTCCCCCCCCCCCTGTTCATCCACCCTCTCCCATCCCTCCCACGGTCCAACACCCCATCCTCCCCTTCCATCCAACACCCCTTCCCCCTCTTCCATCCCTCCTATCCCCCATCACAGGCCTGTACAATCCCCCAAACTCGGGTTACTTGGCTGTTATAATCAATGTTGCTCAAAGTTTGACAAGAACGTAACTCAGTAAATGTCAGGGGAAGAATTTAGTGTTTAATGGAGGGGGGTGGGTGAAGTGGTCTGGTCCATCCATTATATACGTGTGGGGAAGAGGGGGAGGGGGGGGGAGGAGGAGAGGGGGGGAGGAGAGGGGGGAGGGAGGGAAGGGAGAAAGAATAGAAAGAAATAAAGAAAGAAGAACTAAGATCACACACACACACACACACACACACACACACACACACACACACACATCAATAACACCCAAAATAAATTACAATCAATAATAAACAAATTAAATAAAAAAAATAAAAAAACAACTCCAGTGTAAATAAAAGCTTGTAAATAAAAGTTTGTAAATAAATGTAAAAATACAAGTATGTTAATAAAAGTTTGTAAATAAGTGTATATAAATAAGTTAGTAAATAAAAGTTTTTCCGAGACGCAGAACATCAATGACATATATAATATTTTCGGCGACACATTCAAAAGAGGAATTTAAAAATACTACCTCGCTCCTCTGACACAACACTATTGAGAAGTGAGTTATTCTTACACACCGAACTATATTTACCTGGTCGTCGCTGGAACAACTATCTTGGGCTATATTTCAATGTATGTATGTATGTATGTATATATGTACTCGTATGTATGTATGTATATATGTACTCGTATGTATGTATGTAAATATGTACTCGTATGTATGTATGTATATATGTACTCGTATGTATGTGTCTTGATAAAATTACGCAGGAAAAAGGGAAACAATGGAACACTTTAACTTTCGTCTTTATTCAAGACATCTTCAGAGGCAACTGTTGTATGTATGTATGTATGTATGTATGTATGTATGTACGCGTATGTATGTATGTATGTATGTATGTATGTAAGACGCCTGGGAATGCTATTGACCAAGAAAATATGGTTGAAAATATTAAAAAAAAATATATATATATATATTTTATCGGTTATAAAATGTCTGTCTGTCTGTCTGTCTGGAAGGAAGGAAGGAAAGGAAGGAAGGAAGGAAGGAAGGAAGGAAGGAAGGAAGGAAAGGAGAGAAGAAAGAAAGAAAGAAAGATAACAGGAACTGAATCAACTAAAACAGACATCACACACATACAAAAAACTCACATCTCTCTCCTCAGAAACACACACAGACGGAGCACACGACAGACGGTACACCCCCCCCCCCCAGGGTCAGGGTGAGTGAGGTACTGTCAGGGCTCTCACACACGGCCGCCCTGACACTCACAACACGGGCGGGGGTGGTCACTTAGGTGGGTAGAGTAGTTGTTATTGAGGTTCTTGTTCTGTGTGTGTGTGTGTGTGTGTGGTTTTAGTGGCCGAGTGGGGTACAGTATTCGCCATTTAATCTCAGGTCACTAGTTCGAGTCCTGTTACCATGAGTAAGGGCGCCCCTAGTCGACCCAGCTCCAGAAGGATTATAGTGCCTAACGTTACAGTTGATGGAATGGAAGATGGTAGAGTACAGTGCCGGGCATGTGTATATTATTGTGGATGATGAATGCTGCTCAACACACACACACACACACACACACAGGACTATCTCTGTATAACCTTGGGAAGACCAGCGGGCAACCTCCCCACCATGACCACCATATATCTACCACCATTACCACCATCAACCATCAACACCACCACCATCACTACCACCAACAGCCGTCAATATCACTATCACCACCAAAATTTACCAGTATCTCCCTCATCACCACCATCACCACTACCATCACCACCATCACTACCATCACCCCCACCACCACCATCACCAGCAGGCCATTAATCGTTCTTGTTGTGCAAGTAGGAGAGAAGGCCTGTCCCTCCCCTACCTACCCCCTGACCTCCCCCTTTCCTACCCCTTGACCTCCCCCATTCCTACCCCTGACCTCCCCCTTCCTACCCCCTGACCTCCTCCTTCCTACCCCCTGACCTCCTCCCTTCCTACCCCCTGACCCCCCATCCTACCCCCTCTGACCCCCCCCCCCCCCCCCACGACCGTCACGCTTCACAGGGACGCTCTATTGTGGGGAAGACACCATTAACGACGTGTTTGAACGTGTCCAGCACACTGACCACTAGCGAGACACACACACACACACACACACACACACACACACACACACACACACTGTACACCTAATGTATTCTGCCAATTTAATTCCCCAAGTGGCTGTCGAGACGAAACAAAAGAACACAAGGCCTCAATAGACCTCCT
Organism: Homarus gammarus; assembly: GCA_958450375.1. NCBI lineage: Eukaryota > Metazoa > Arthropoda > Malacostraca > Decapoda > Nephropidae > Homarus > Homarus gammarus. The sequence goes on along the minus strand of CAUDMG010002164.1, from coordinate 3,324,869 downwards.
TTGTACCCGGCTACTCTGCTCACTCGTGGTCATTTCAGCAAGACATTAGCAACAAACCTATAGGCCTTTCGTGTGTTTATTTACCCTTGGCGAGGAGGAGGAGGAAGGGGAAGGAGAGGAGAAGGGAAGGGAGGGGGAGAAAGAGGCAATACAACGATAAATAAACAAACATAAGCAAACAAAATTAAGAGCTCTGTTTGTCCTATATTCTAATTAATGATGTAAAAAAAATAAAGAGCTTTTATGTTCTGCTGAATTGAGAGAATTTATTTTACGTGACGGGAGATATATTAAAACACACACACACACACACACACACACACACACACACACACACACTGATAAAATACTTCGAAGGCTGCCTGGTTCTTTCTTGTATGTGGGGGAGTGATGGTGATAGTGGTGGTGATGGTGTGTGTGGTGTGATGGTGATAGTGGTGATGGTGGTGAGTGTTTGTGGTGGAGGTGGGGAGTGTAATGGTGGTGATGTGTGTGGTGGTGATGATAGTGATGGTGGTAATGTTGTATATGGTGAAGATAGTGTTTATAGTGATGCTGATGGTGATGTATATTGATAGTAATGAATGTGAACAAGAAGCTAGTACTGTACAGTGAGAGTGACGTGACCTAAAGACGACGATTATGATGATGATGATGATGATGATGATGATAATGCCAGTCACATATGCTGATGACCATGACACCATCACCAAATTGGAAGATGGTGGGCATAAGTGATTAAAAATGAGCGATGGTGACAGCCTGAAATCCTTCCTTGTGAACGAATTACCGTAAGTTTAGAGAGAGGAGGCAGTGGGGCGGTGCATGTGTTAGGAAATTAATGAATATCTAAACACGTTGTCTTAGTTGACGCGGGCGGGGAGGTAAGAAGAGTAGGAAGGGGAGAGAAAACTGGCCTCTGTTACCTCCCCAAACTCCTGAAACAATCACTTCACCTTCTCACTAAATGACAATAATAACAATCATAATAATACTGTATTTCAAGCGAGTCAGTGAGATGCATTTTTCATATCTTCATTCCTGGGTTAAGTTAGGTTATGTTGGTTAGGTTAGGTTATGTTGGTTTGGTTAGATTAGGTTAGGTTATGTTGGTTTGGTTAGGTTAGGTTATGTTGGTTTGGTTTGGTTAGGTAGGTTTGCGTGGTTTGGTTAAGGTTAAGGTTACGTGGTTGGTTTGGTTAGGTTATTTCTTATGTGTTTGGTTAGGTTAGGTAGGTTATGTTGGTTAGGTTAGGTTATGTTGGTTTGGTTAGGTTAGGTTATGTTGGTTTGGTTAGGTTAGGTTAGGTTATGTTGGTTTGGTTAGGTTAGGTTAGGTTATGTTGGTTTGGTTAGGTTAGGTTATGTTGGTTTGGTTAGATTAGGTTAGGTTATGTTGGTTTGGTTAGGTTAGGTTAGGTTATGTGGTTTGGTAGGTCTAGGTTATGTTGGTTGGTTAGAGAGGTTAGGTTATGTTGGTTGGTTAGGTTAGGTTAGGTTGATGTTGGTTTGGTCTAGGTTAGTTATGTGGTTTGGTTAGGTAGGTTAGGTTATGTTGGTTTGTTAGGTTAGCGTTAGGTATGTGGGTTGGTTAGGTAGTTATGTGGTGGGTAGATTAGTTAGGTTTTTTTTTTCTATGTTGGTTTGGGTAGGTTAGGTTAGGTTATGCTGAGTTTGGTAGGTTAGGTTATGTGTTTGGTTAGTTTAGGTTATGTTGGTTTGGTTAGGTTAGGTTATGTTGGTTTGGTTAGGTTAGGTGTTGAGTCAGGAGGAGGAGGAGGAGGAGGAGGAGGTGCGGGAGAGAGTTGCCTCCACACCAACTCTTGTTTACATTCCATCAAGCAGTGGTGAGGCGCTGGTCGTGTGGGCCGGACCCCCGCCAGTTCCCCACGTGAGATCAGTGATACTATCTCTCTAGAGTTATGACTATCGACTTTACCAAACGGATTATTGAAGCATTATTTTTTGAGGTCGCCAACTGCATCTATCTCAAACTTTTATATTACAGACGAGTAAGTTTGTATTTTTAGTCAAGATGAAGTTAACAATGTCCCCATTTTTATCACAGTAACGTTTACACACCACTGAACAACACCACAGTGACCGTAACTACACACACACACACACACGTCATCAACCTCTCTAAAAAGGAGAGGTAAGAAAGGGGATGTTACTCCCTACTAGGAAAATGCCTCTCGCTGTAGACGGCAACATAGACAGACAGACAGACAGACAGACAAACACACTACAGCTCGTTGCATACTTTTACACTTCCCAACAAAGGCAAAATATCACGGTAGTCGTTCAGTAATAGACTCGACCATCACTGCAACAAAAGGCTATACAGAACACAAGCCAGGTATGGGCGGCCCTCACCTGGCTAATCAAGGCCATCACCTTGCTCATCAATCATGACTAACCTGACCACACTCCCGTAACACCTCACACCAGCTTTGTCATACGTACCTGAGGAAAGATAAAGTGATGTTAATAATAATAATAATAATAATAATAATAATAATAATAATAATAATAATAATAATAATAATTCCAGACACCATTTCTACGTACAATAATCTCCCGTTCCCAGACTAACACCTGAGAGACACACATCACCTCCTCACATGCTGTTAGTATCCAGTGCTGAGTGATGCCAACATAATCATCATCTATTATCATTTATTATAATTCGCATAAAGACATCTCTCTCTTTCCTGTTTCTTCTATCTCTTCAATCCTTCCCTTCCTCCACCTTGCCTCTCTCCTACACCGCGAGTCTTGCAAGTGGAAAAAATTCGGGAAGACATGAGAAAAATACGGAACACGAATAGAGGCGAGAATTGCGAACACAGAAAATATGTAACTGGACTTTTATTGATGGTATGTGGCGGGACTACGAGTGAGTGTGTGTGTGTGTGAGGAATGTTAAATGTATTATTGAAATATTGAGGGGGTGGGGGGTGAGGGAGGGGGTGGGGGGTGAGGGAAGGGTGGGAGAGGGGATGGGGGGGGGGGAGGGACAGGGGTGAATGAGTGAGTGAGTGAGCGCAGTGATTTACAGTGTGGACGCGGGTCGTGGGACAGTGCTGGGGGAGGAGATGGAAGGCCCTCACCACCACCAAGACGTTCCCAAGTCACCCCTACACCCTCATCAGATAACACTCCTTCCTCCGCATCCCACACACGAATTACGACTCCTGATTATAGCCGTCACCGCTGGTTCTCTCTCGCGGTCCGGGCATGCTGGCGGCCGCTGCGGTTCTGTCCTGCGGTCATGCCTATGTGTCCCAGTGTCCGTCATGTCGCATTGTCTTCTTGTTTTAGTGTCCAGCAGCTATAAACCCTTCAACGGCACATTGTCTTGTTATCATTGTGTGTACTATACAGTGTCCCCCTGCCTCTTTATCGTGTTGTCCCGTGTCGATGTGTCCCCTCTCAGGCCCTCCCAAGACGATATATTGTGTCGTGTCGCGTCATGTCGAGTTTCAGTGCAGCCGACAGTGTTTTGCGTCAGTCTGTCCGTCCAAACACATTTCCCCACCAGCGTACCTGCCCGTAAATACCTCCTGCAGCCCTATTGCCCGTGTTTGTGTGTCTCGGACCCTCCTAACATCCGCTGCACAACCCAACCCAGCAGTCCCCCTTGTTCATGCCATTTGTTAATTTATCATCTCATTCATAACAAGAAAGACGACCTATACGTTAGTCATTTTATAATATAGGTAAACATTCCTGGTATAATATAACGACGACCTGGATACTCTTCTCACTTGTTTATATAACCCATACGACTATACGATACCTTGAGCTGTGACCTGAGACTCATAACACCTGAGACTCATAACACCTGAGACTCATAATACCTGAAACTCATAACACCTGAGACTCATAACACCTGAGACTCATAACACCTGAGACTCATAACACCTGAGATTCATAACACCTGAGACTCATAACACCTGAGATTCATAACACCTGAGACTCATAACACCTGAGACTCATAATACCTGAGACTCATAACACCTGAGACTCATAATACCTCAGACTCATAACACCTGAGACTCATAACACCTAAGACTCATAACACCTGAGACTCATAACACCTGAGACTCATAATACCTGAGACTCATAACACCTGAGACTCATAACACCTGAGACTCATAACACCTGAGACTCATAATACCTCAGACTCAAAATCAAGACTCATAATCTGTTACTCACTCTCATATTGTCATCACTCACACACCTCTACCTCTGTTACAGGTGACTAAGACCAGGTGTTTAATGACCCTCACAGCTGATGCTCCTAAAATAATGAAATTTAAAGTCGTATGTTGCTCAAGACTTTATGTATGGTGTTTCTGTCTTATATATATATTATCTCTTATACTCCCTTAATTCTTTGTCTGTCCTCTCTCTCTCTCTCTCTGTCTCTCTGTCTCTCTCTCTCTCTCTCTCTCTCTCTCCCAACAACCTTCCTCCTTACACACACACACGACCATAATCTTGATCACTCTTTTCACATTAACTTCCTGAATCACACTCCTTATCTCTCTCTCTCTCTCTCTCTTCCTTACACTCACATTTTACAATCCTTAAGCCATCCTACGTGAGGTTCCTATCTGACACCAAGGATGGCTGACAGGACCGCCGGATCATCCTACCCATGACCAAACTCCGTGCCCTTTGCCTCTATTCACCTGTGGGTTGACTCTTATCAGTGGCTGACCGTCGCCTGGGGCATCAAGACCTATATTGTTACCGCAGTTTTACATAACAAATCATAGTAGATAATGTAACGATGCCATCCAAAGGCTATTTTTTATGTGTATGTGTGTGTGTGTGTGTGTGTGTGTGTGTGTGTGTGTGTGTGTGTATGGGAAAGGTTGTTTTTGTAGGTGAGGGAACGTTTGGACTACGGTTAGGTTAGGTTAGGTCATAACCACCCTGCCCCAAACCATCATATTACCTGCACTAAAAATGGGAAATTGGTAGATAGTGATCCAAGACTCCCTTCCTACCCCACCGCACCCCCCCACCGCACCCCCCCCTCACCCCCCACGATTCATCTACTACAGGGGATTTATCGTTATTGAACCTTGATTACAGCTCCAGACGCCCGATCCGTTTAGATAAGGGAGGCAGATCCGTTACGATAAGGCCTCTAGGTGCAAGGAATCACTCGTCTGGTGTAAGGTAAAGACTGAGAGGTTCACGACCCTGGAGGAGGAGGGGGGGGGAGGAAGGGAAATAGAGGGGGAAAAGGAGAAGGAGTAGGGGAAAGGAGAAGAGGAACAGAATGGATATAGAGGAGAAGTAGGAGTAAGAACAGGAGGAAAAAAGAGGAGGAGGAAGAAGAACTAACGAAAGAGGAAGGGAAGAAGGAGCAGGAGAAAAAGAAGAGCAGGTAGGAGGAAGGAGCAGGAGCAGGAAGAAGAGGACGTAGGGTAGGAGGAAGAGTAGGAGCAGCAAGAGGAAGAATAGGAGGTAGGAGGAGCAGCAGAAGGTAGGAAGAAGGAAGAACAGATAGGCCAGTAGCAGGAAGAATAGGAGGAAGGGTATGAACAGCAGCAGGAGGACGAGGAAGAAAAAATAAAGCAAAACAAAAGAATCCTTCACGCCATATATGCCATGACCCGGCACACAATTGTAGGGCGGAGGGGTCAGAGGTCATACACACTAAGATGTTTACTCAAGACGGTCACCCCAGGATGCCTCCCGACTGTTATTATTTACTCCAGACAATAACAAATAGTATCTGTTACCTAATCATAACATAAATTTATATCACCACCATAGATTAAAATAACTATTCTGTCTGTCTGTCTGTCTCTGTGTCTGTCTCTCTCTGTCTGTGCGTGTCTGTTTGTCTGCCTGTCTCTCTCTCTCTCTCTCTCTCACAATCACACAGAAAACAAAACACCAAAACACAATATACCAAAAATTTTACACTTTTACCGAAACAAGACAAGAGTCAACAGACACACACACGTTTACTGAGTTAAAACACCATTTGTCTTACAGTGAAGCAACAAGGTAATCCCAACAAGAAGCAAAACACCTTCAGAGTTTGCTTTATAAGTGACGCAATCTTATGACGCCATCTCAAAACGAACATCAATTTAGTAGAACCTCCATTTAACGAACTATATAGCAAAAGATAGTCCGTTATATCGAGGTCCGTTATATGCGAAACCCCCCCTTTAACGGACTAAATAGCAAAAGATATTCCGTTATATCGAGGTCCGTTAAACCATCCTCAGTCTTGGGTATAAATGAACACATCAGTGATAGTAGTGGTGGTGGTGATGATAGTAGTGGTGGTGATAGTAGTGGTGGTGGTGATGAGAGTAGTGGTGGTGATAGTAGTAGTGGTGGTGGTGATGAGAGTAGTGGTGGTGATAGTAGTGGTGGTGGTGATGAGAGTAGTGGTGGTGATAGTAGTGGTGGTGGTGATGAGAGTAGTGGTGGTGATAGTAGTGGTGGTGATGATGATAGTAGTGGTGGTGATAGTAGTGGTGGTGGTGATGAGAGTAGTGGTGGTGATAGTAGTGGTGGTGATGATAGTAGTGGTGGTGATAGTAGTGGTGGTGATGATGAGAGTAGTGGTGGTGATAGTAGTGGTGGTGGTGATGAGAGTAGTGGTGGTGATAGTAGTGGTGGTGGTGATGATAGTAGTGGTGGTGATAGTAGTGGTGGTGGTGATGATAGTAGTGGTGGTGGTGATGAGAGTAGTGGTGGTGATAGTAGTGGTGGTGATGATGAGAGTAGTGATGGTGATAGTAGTGGTGGTGATAGTAGTGGTGGTGATGATAGTAGTGGTGGTGATAGTAGTGGTGGTGGTGATGATAGTAGTGGTGGTGATAGTAGTGGTGGTGGTGATGAGAGTAGTGGTGGTGATAGTAGTGGTGGTGATAGTAGTGGTGGTGGTGATGAGAGTAGTGGTGGTGATGATGGTGGTGGTAGTAGTGGTGGTGGTGGTACTTTAATAGCGCAACATATGAACACAGGAACACGGGAACACATGAACACAGGAACACTTTAATTGTTACTTGTTCCAGCAGGAGAGGACCCAACACCTTGCTGGTGGTGAGGTCAAGACGGAGGTGTGTGGGGTGAGACTCAAGTTCGGTAAGAATAATCATAAAAACACTACACTGTGAACTGTAAATTACATCCACCTTTTAACAAGACAGAGGGCGGGGAGCGGTGCTTGTTGCTGCACAATTACCACTCACAAAAAAATCCACAACCACCTCTGTAAAAACCCAACTAACAATGACAAAATGTTCTGTTTATAATTTATGACTGCTGCCAAACGGAGGCCCTCATGACAGAGTGCATGAATATGATCCCCAGAAAAACAATGATAACAAGAACCCCCGTTAAGAACCGGCTTACATAAACAGCCTCGGTAAGAACAATGGCGGCGGGGCTGTTCTGACACGGGGCAAGAGGCGTCCCATTAGCTTCACGGGGAATGGATATTTAAGTCGGTGTTTGTATCAAAAGCAAACTGGAAGACGCCGCCGCCGTCTCTGGCAGCCTTCCAGACCAGCGTCAGGCGGGCGGGAGGGCGGGCGGGTGGGCGGGCCAGCTGACTACATCATGGACTATCATGCCGGGTCTGACAGCGGGAGGCTGACACTCCACGATTTACAGTCACCGTCTCAATTTTCCAAAATTCTCCGCAAAAGCACAACTTGTAAGGAATTTAACAGACGATCCTCCCATGTATTTACGCTTTTACCCAGGTAACGCAGCTCACGGCCTCCACCAGGTGTGTTGTCTACGGCTCAGGTTAATTAATGATAATTAATTAATGTCCTGTATTAACCAAGGAGGACGGGAGGGCGCGACCTTCATTATGGACACACGCTCCTCCTGTCGCCTCAGATAAGGACCAGCTGACGACAGGGTGTTATTGTGTCACCTGCTGGAGGAGTGGGGAAGGAGGGGGGGGGGGGTAGTGAGGCGACTAACAAGGGCATAGGAGCACTAATAACACCTCATTACCTCGCCACCACCTGTCGACACACTCACCCCTCACCGTCAACACCAGACACATTAGTTTCTCTCTCCATAGGCCAACCAATACATGGACTATTATTAACCATCAAAGCTTAACACACAATCAAAGGTTAACTCACACACACACACACACACACACACACACACACACACACACACACACACACACACACACACACACACAGGTACAAACAAAAGGTGTTGTGGTGTTCCTGGGCCGAGTGTATGAAGGAAGAAACATTATTATTATTATTATTATTATTATTATTATTATTATTATTATTATTATTATTATTACTCACGAATAAAAACTGTTCTTTATTGTTCTTCTTCTCTCTGTCTGGAGGTAATTATTCTTAATTATCATGTTCTCTGATGATAACTGTTCTTCACTGTTCTTCTATACCCAGCAAGTTATCCATCTCACCCTATCCATGTCTCAGTCGTATCCACAATATCCACCAAGGTATTAAGGCGTCTGTTCCGCTTCACCGAGGAAGATGCCAAGACAAAATAATAATAATAATAATAATAATAATAATAATAATAATAATAATAATAGTAATAATAATAATAATAATAGACCCAGAGCAAAATATAATAAAAAAATCATATTTCCAGCTCGATCATCGGGAAGAAGAAGAAGAAGAATAGGAGAAGAGGAAGAGGAGGGAAGAAGAAGAAGAAGAAGAGGAGAAGAGGAAGAGGAGGGAAGAAGAAAAAGAAGAGGAGGAGGTGAGGCGGCGAGGCGTGAGGAAGGTCGTGTGGCATTGTCCGGGTGGCTGACACTAGCGGCCGCCCCTCTAGCGGCACCTCCCTGGCCATGCTCCAACTCCTCCCTCCACTCTCTCCCTTCCTTCCTTCCTTCCTCTCCCTTCCTTCCTTCCTTCCTTCCTTCCTTCCTCCCTCTCCCTTCCTTCCTTCCTCCCTCTCCCTTCCTTCCTTCCTCTCCCTTCCTTCCTTCCTCCCTTTCTCTTTCCTGTATCTTCCTTCACTCTCTCCCTACCTTCTTCCTTTCACACTCACCCTTCAGACCTTCTTAGGCCTCCCTTCTCCCTCAGCATCTACTCCCTCTCTCTCCTTCTTCCTTTCACACTCCCCAAGCTCTCACCCCAGGCCCTCACTCCATCCTCCCCTCCCCAGGCCCTCACTCCATCCCCTCCCCAGGCCCTCACTCCATCCCCTCCCCAGGCCCTCACTCCATCCTCCCCTCCCCAGGCCCTCACTCCATCCTCCCCTCCCCAGGCCCTCACTCCATCCTCCCCTCCCCAGGCCCTCACTCCATCCTCCTCTCCCCAGGCCCTCACTCCATCCTCCCCTCCCCAGGCCCTCACTCCATCCTCCCCTCCCCAGGCCCTCACTCCATCCTCCCCTCCCCAGGCCCTCACTCCATCCACTTATTCTACCACCACCATAACACACAAGTACTCAAACCTCTTGTACTCCACCACACACAAGTACTCAAACCTCTTGTACTCCACCACACACACACACGGGTACTCAAGAGGCTTATCAGTCCACAACACACAAACAGTTATTACCCCTGGATGGACGGACGGACGGACGGACGGACGGACATGACCAGAGACGAGAGTTAATGGCGCGTCTCCCAAATTCTTTTTAATTAATGACCAAGAAAAAAATGTGGTGGGTTTTATGGGGGTGAGCAGAGAGTGACGCCTCTCCCCTTACCCATTTTCTCCCCATCTCCCCTCCCTCCCCCCCTTAGTAAGTAAATATATATATGTATGTATGTGTGTGTGTGTGTGTGTGTGTGTGTGTGTGTGTGTGTGTGTGTGTGTGTGTGTGTGTGTGTTTTTTAATTTCTAGTTATCAGAAAAGTTTGATTTACGAAGAATAAAAAAATAATCTAAGTATATATTTAATTTTCCCACCCACACACACACACCCGCCCACTTCGCCACCTACACCCAACCCCCCCCCCCCAACGCCCACACACACCCACTTCCCCGCCCACATCCACTTCCTGCTGCTACCCCTGATCTATATACACCCAATATCGGGGACTTCATCAGCTGAGAGCAGTTTCCGATATTAGAGAAATATAAGTGAGTCTCCCCTCTACCCTTCCCACCCCTCCTCTCTGTATACCTATATTGTCGGGGATTCATGCAAAATAACTCAACCGACAGACCGACAGGCCAATATCTGGGTCCAATATGTCGGGGAGGGGGATGGGAGGGGGGGGGTGTACACTGCCCTCGGCGATAATAAGCCCCTAAGCCCGACGGTCATCTCAATAAAAGGGTAAAACCTGTAGCAATATATATCTCCCCAGAGTGCTTCATCAGGGGTGGATAGTATTCTCCCTCATCGTTTTTCACCCCATCTCTCCCCTCTCCCATTGGTGGTGGGGAGGGGAGAGGGATGGGTAGGGGTGAGGGGACGAAGGGAGGTAAGGGTAGGAAGAGGAGGGGAGGGGATGAAGGGAGGGAGGGAGGGAAGGGGAAAGTAATGCAGGGAAAGAGAGGGGAGGAAGGGAGTGGAGGGGAGGAAGGAACGATGGAAGAGAAGGAGGTGTAGAGAGGGAAGATGGAAGAGGAGGTGTAGAGAGGGAAGATGGAAGAGAAGGAGGTGTAGAGAGGGAAAATGGAAGAGGAGGAGGTGTAGAGAGGGAAAATGGAAGAGAAGGAGGTGTAGAGAGGGAAGATGGAGGAGAAGGAGGTGTAGAGAGGGAAGATGGAGGAGAAGGAGGTGTAGAGAGGGAAGATGGAAGAGAAGGAGGTGTAGAGAGGGAAGATGGAAGAAAAGGAGGTGTAGAGAGGGAAGATGGAAGAGAAGGAGGTGTAGAGAGGGAAGATGGAAGAGGAGGAGGTGGAGAGAGGGAAGATGGAAGAGAAGGAGGTGTAGAGAGGGAAGATGGAAGAGGAGGAGGTGGAGAGAGGGAAGATGGAAGAGAAGGAGGTGTAGAGAGGGAAGATGGAAGAGAAGGAAGTGTAGAGAGGGAAAATGGAAGAGAAGGAGGTGTAGAGAGGGAAAATGGAAGAGGATGAGAGTGGTTCAATAGCACAATGGCATGATAACAACAACAACAATAACAGCAGAAGACGACCCTGTCACCACCACCCACAGCAGACAACCCACAGTAACAGCAACAGACAGACACACAGCAGACAACCCACAGTAACAGCAACAGACAGACACACAGCAGACAACCCACAGTAACAGCAACAGACAGACACACAGCAGACAACCCACAGTAACAGCAACAGACAGACACACAGCATACAACCCACAGTAACAGCAACAGACAGACACAGCAGACAACAACACACAACCTTACCAAAGCTCCTTCTCTCATTCCCCTCTCTCCTTTGTCTCCCTTCGTCTCTCACTCCCCTCTCTCCCTTCTTCTCTCTGTCTCCTCCATCCCTCCACTCCCCCCATCAGAAGGACCTCCTCCCCTGGCAGCGTCTCCGGCAGCAGGGATGGACCAGCCGTGTCTTAAGCTATGATAAAGTTGGACACCATCCCGCACCTATATGAGAAAAAGATGGCAGAGGCGATCCTTCCGCCCTCCGTAGGATATTCAACCGCTTGCGGGAGGGAGGGGGGGGGGGAAGAGGGATAGCCGCAGGTGGTGTTAAGGAGGAGGAGGAGAAGCATCATCACCACCAGCCGCAGCCACACACACACACACACACACACACACACACACACACACACACACACACACACACACGCCCTAACCCACACACACACACCCTAACCAAACCATAATCCTTCCCCACTAACAACATCACCAATACTAACAATCATCATCGTCTGGCGTTCATCTCATCCCCCCCCCCCCCACACAATAACACACCTACAGTAAAACCAACGCCAGGCGCACGTTCGTCCATCTTTATACCGGCAGTGGCGTTGTCTCAAGTAGGAGGGAAGAGGAAGATAGCCTTGGGAACATAAACGTCAACACAGAAGTGAAATATTATGTTGTTCAAAGACTTTTATGGTAAGAAATATTGTACTGCATATCGTATTGGTTTTACATTCTGAATATACAAGCAGTGTGTATTTTTCGTGAGCAAGAATGGTATAGTGTGTATTTTTCGTGAACAAGAATGGTATAGTGTGTATTTTTCGTGAGCAAGAATGGTATAGTGTGTATTTTTCGTGAACAAGAATGGTATAGTGTGTATTTTTCGTGAGCAAGAATGGTATAGTGTGTATTTTTCGTGAACAAGAATGGTATAGTGTGTATATTTCGTGAGCAAGAATGGTATAGTGTGTATATTTCGTGAACAAGAATGGTATAGTGTGTATTTTTCGTGAGCAAGAATGGTATAGTGTGTATTTTTCGTGAGCAAGAATGGTATAGTGTGTATTTTTCGTGAACAAGAATGGTATAGTGTGTATTTTTCGTGAACAAGAATGGTATAGTGTGTATTTTTCGTGAACAAGAATGGTATAGTGTGTATTTTTCGTGAGCAAGAATGGTATAGTGTGTATTTTTCGTGAGCAAGAATGGTATAGTGTGTATTTTTCGTGAACAAGAATGGTATAGTGTGTATTTTTCGTGAAGTAGAGTGGTATAGTGTGTATTTTTCGTGAACAAGAATGGTATAGTGTGTATATTTCGTGAACAAGAATGGTATAGTGTGTATTTTTCGTGAACAAGAATGGTATAGTGTGTATATTTCGTGAACAAGAATGGTATAGTGTGTATTTTTCGTGAACAAGAATGGTATAGTGTGTATTTTTCGTGAGCAGAAATATTGAGAAACCAAGATCCATTTTCATTATGATATTTACTTGTAGATTAATAAAAGAAATTGAGAACATATTTACAAGAACAACACAAACAACACAGGGACAATAACAACACAAACAACACAAACAACAACAACAACACAATAACAACACAAACAAGAACAACAACACAACAAGACATAAAAACAACACAAACAACAACAGCACAAAACAACAACAACACAAACAACAACAACAACACAGGGACAATAACAACACAAACAACAACAACACACACACAACACCAGCTCTTCGCCATAATTCTAGAGCCTTGTGTGTTACTTCACCTCATTGTCTTTTCCACATTGTTACTGAAATAAGTATACTGATCTATTTCACCTTTGGGTATTAATTAACAACTCAGGTATCACTTTGGTATAATTCACGTGTATGAAGGCCATGGCGTGCGTAACCGTGATGTATGTATGTATGTATGTATGTTTTCCACGCCCATTCAGAACTTTCCCCACCCACGGCTCGCTACACACACACACACACACACACACACACACACATATTTGGGTTCAGTAAACACACATTACCTTCCCTTCATTCGTTTCTCAGATGGCGTACAGGTTCGGGTTAAGGACTTTCACCCAGTTAAGTGACTCCAGTTAATGATGGTGGTCTTAAGGTAAACAGAGGGAATGTTTACAGTGATGATAACTGATAAATAAACACAATCCATGCTTCAATATACACCATACTACACTACACTATACTACACTACATCACAGTACACTACAAGAATATTAAACAGCCCAGATACCTAACTATAAACAGACAGACAGACACAGACAGGAGGACAGGCATACAGACAGAAACACAGAAAGACAGACACAGGCAGACAGGAAGACAGAGACAAAGCGCTCCGTCACCCCCTGTAGGTGAACCCAGAAGTAACACACGTACCCACCCACCTCATTCAGTCTCAAGTTTCTTAAGGTAATAAAAAGAAGAAGAAAAGTTTGGGAAATAAAACTCCTCCCCCAGAGTTCAGGTGACTATTGACACATTATGTTAAGAGTCGTTGTCTGTCTCTAGTACGACATGTGTAGGAGTCGTGTGTCTCTAGTACGACATGTGTAGGAGTCGTGTGTCTCTAGTACGACATGTGTAGGAGTCGTGTGTCTCTAGTACGACATGTGTAGGAGTCGTGTGTCTCTAGTACGACATGTGTAGGAGTCGTGTGTCTCTAGTACGACATGTGTAGGAGTCGTGTGTCTCTAGTACGACATGTGTAGGAGTCGTGTGTCTCTAGTACGACATGTGTAGGAGTCGTGTGTCTCTAGTACGACATGTGTAGGAGTCGTGTGTCTCTAGTATGACATGTGTAGGAGTCGTGTGTCTCTAGTACGACATGTGTAGGAGTCGTGTGTCTCTAGTATGACATGTGTAGGAGTTGTGTGTCTCTAGTACGACATGTGTAGGAGTCGTGTGTCTCTAGTACGACATGTGTAGGAGTCGTGTGTCTCTAGTATGACATGTGTAGGAGTCGTGTGTCTCTAGTACGACATGTGTAGGAGTCGTGTGTCTCTAGTACGACATGTGTAGGAGTCGTGTGTCTCTAGTACGACATGTGTAGGAGTCGTGTGTCTCTAGTACGACATGTGTAGGAGTCGTGTGTCTCTAGTACGACATGTGTAGGAGTCGTGTGTCTCTAGTACGACATGTGTAGGAGTCGTGTGTCTCTAGTACGACATGTGTAGGAGTCGTGTGTCTCTAGTACGACATGTGTAGGAGTCGTGTGTCTCTAGTATGACATGTGTAGGAGTCGTGTGTCTCTAGTACGACATGTGTAGGAGTCGTGTGTCTCTAGTACGACATGTGTAGGAGTCGTGTGTCTCTAGTACGACATGTGTAGGAGTCGTGTGTCTCTAGTACGACATGTGTAGGAGTCGTGTGTCTCTAGTACGACATGTGTAGGAGTTGTGTGTCTCTAGTACGACATGTGTAGGAGTCGTGTGTCTCTAGTACGACATGTGTAGGAGTCGTGTGTCTCTAGTATGACATGTGTAGGAGTCGTGTGTCTCTAGTACGACATGTGTAGGAGTCGTGTGTCTCTAGTACGACATGTGTAGGAGTCGTGTGTCTCTAGTACGACATGTGTAGGAGTCGTGTGTCTCTAGTACGACATGTGTAGGAGTCGTGTGTCTCTAGTACGACATGTGTAGGAGTCGTGTGTCTCTAGTACGACATGTGTAGGAGTCGTGTGTCTCTAGTACGACATGTGTAGGAGTCGTGTGTCTCTAGTACGACATGTGTAGGAGTCGTGTGTCTCTAGTACGACATGTGTAGGAGTCGTGTGTCTCTAGTACGACATGTGTAGGAGTCGTGTGTCTCTAGTACGACATGTGTAGGAGTCGTGTGTCTCTAGTACGACATGTGTAGGAGTCGTGTGTCTCTAGTACGACATGTATAGGAGTCGTGTGTCTCTAGTACGACATGTGTAGGAGTCGTGTGTCTCTAGTACGACATGTGTAGGAGTCGTGTCTCTAGTACGACATGTATAGGAGTCGTGTGTCTCTAGTACGACATGTGTAAGAGTCGTGTGTCTCTAGTACGACATGTGTAGGAGTCGTGTGTCTCTAGTACGACATGTGTAGGAGTCGTGTGTCTCTAGTACGACATGTGTAGGAGTCGTCTGTCTCTAGTACGACACAAGTAAGGGTCACCTATCTCCTCTATCTCCAGTAGGATCTTTAATTGTTTACAAAAATCAGACAGGTGTTGACACAATACCTGTAGGAGAGTGACGTATATTACCTCATTAGTACAGGTGTGGGTGACGTCTTCCACCTCAATATGTTATTTAGGTGTCAACACGAACCTAATGTATGACCTACACTACACTACACTACACTACACTACACTACACCTCACCCCCACTACACTGTTACTTGGCCTACAAAAAAATGTACTCTGGATTTCAGTGTCCAATTGTACTCGAAGGCGGCGTCCTCTAACGTTACAGACAGAGAGGGTGTTGGAGGAGAGGGGCAGGGGCGTGTACAGCTAAACAGACCCCTGATGGCAATATAAGTCACCAGCCACCAGTTGCCACACCCAAGATGGCAACACCAAACAGAGACACTCAGTAGACTTACCTTTAAATAATTCACAATAATCATTAAGAAATTATCATAAATTCCTATTAAACAACCAATTATTTTAATCATCAATCTAAGCAACAAAAACAGAATAAGAAAAATATGACAACATAAACAAAGATATATCTATTGTTTATTTGTTTATTTACTGCACACACACACACACACACACACACCAACTTCCTGAACGTGAGGGAACTACTGATAAGGTAAATACAGCACAGGTAAACTCAGGTGTATCATCGTTAGCTTTTATACGTCGTGATGGCTACCTGTACGTTCATTGGGGAGGTGAATCCATTGGCTATGCTCTTGTGTGTGTGTGTGTGTGTGTGTGTGGGCAAAAAGCTTTCTTTTATTCCCGAGAAAAATTATGATGGTAGTTTAAACTCTCCCACACACACCCTTCCACTAAGTCCTACCCTCCCACCACGTGCTACCCTCCCACCACGTGCTACCCTTCCACCACGTGCTACCCTTCCACCACGTGCTACCCTCCCACCACGTGCTACCCTCCCACCACGTGCTACCCTCCCACCACGTGCCACCCTTCCACCACGTGCTACCCTTCCACCACGTGCTACCCTTCCACCAGAGACGTCCACAAAGACTCCCACGATATCTGTACAATCAGTAGGTGTCGTCCCCAGAGGGTCGTGACAATTTACCCAGGTGAGGGTTTAACTGGCTTCCTAGAGTTACCCCACAAGAGAGTCAAGTCAGTCAGTCCCAAATCTTTGCTGGCTCAGGTTCAGATGACAATAGGACGCACAGCATGACTCAGGTAAGATAAACTCTCAAAATTAAGACCATGGACCGTTTTTTCTCAAGACTAAATACTGGAGAAAAAAAATGAGCTTTTTGTTCATTATTATTATTTAGATTTTGACATAGAATGTAGAGAGAGAGAGAGAGAGAGAGAGAGAGAGAGAGAGAGAGAGAGAGAGAGAGAGAGAGAGAGAGAGAGAGAGAGAGAGACCACGCCATCATTGATCAAGACCGAGTGTCAATACCAGACCAGTCCTGATCATCTCTCCCTGTGACCAACCTGTCCAGACACACACACACACACACACACACACACACACACATGAACGAACAGATCGGGCGGCCTTTCTCTGTGTGTATGTCTTAATCTCACATACGTTCACTCAGACTGTCAAAAACTTTAGAGCCAAAAAACTGGTATTTCCTGTATTGCTGGAGATCACTCGATTGCTATGGATCACCGCCCAGAGCTGAAGGTCCGTGAGGCATCCTTTTTTCTAGGTGGGGGTGGTGGGGGGGTTGGGGAAGGTGGGAGGGGGTGAGGTGGGGTGGTTGGAGAGAAAGAGAGGGATTAGGAAGGGGAATGGATAGGTGGGATGGGTGGAGGAGAAGAGGCGGGAAGGGAAGAAGGAAGTGGAGGGGGGGAAGGAAGGGATAGATAGGTGGGAGAGGGATGGGGAAGATGGAAGAGAGGAATGGGGAAGTGGGAGGAAGAGAGAGGGGGGGATGGGAAGTTGGAGGGTGACCTTGTTTATGAGGTAATGAATGCAGTGTATCTAAGGTGTGTGGAGTTATTGCTTGACGGTCACCATCTCAGAGGGACCAGAGAACAGACGAACATCACCATTGCAAGACTCACCTCAGAAAAGGAATAATCCCAAGACGTCACACAAGAATATAGGGACCAATCAGTCTTGGCCCCCATCGGGATTAGGGTCTTGGCCCCCATCGGGATTAGAGTCTTTGCCTCCATCGGGATTAGGGTCTTGGCCCCCATCGGGATTAGGGTCTTGGCCCCCATCGGGATTATGGTCTTGGCCTCCATCGGGATTAGGGTCTTAGCTCCTATCGGGATTATGGTCTTGGACCCCATCGGGATTAGGGTCTAATTAAGACTATACCTCTACCCCAATTATCAGGTAAGGCTAGGAATCCATTATGAGTAGTGCTCGTCCTAATAGGTTAGGTTAGGTTAGATGAGGTTACGTTAAGGTGTGTGTGTGTGTGTGTGTGTGTGTGTGGTGGGTTGACGGAGTGGAAGTATGTGCATAGCCTCACTCATCACCATGGAAACACACACACACACACACACACTTTCAGAACTACTTCCACATCCTTCCCTCCCCACACCCCTTTTCCACCTCACCCACACACCTCCTTCCCCCCACACCCCTCCCTCGTCCTCCACACCCACACACTGAACAACCATCACCCGCTCTTTGAATATTAAGTGCCTCTGGAACCCTGGTCATGCACTCACTGTTTATTTTTTCCTTGCTGTCACTTTCAAACACACACACACACACACACACACACACACACACACACACACACACACAGGTCCAGGGTTCGAATCCTGACTAGTGAGGTGTTGTTTGTATATGGTAGTCCGCGTTCTATATGGACTAATGAGACATACATACATACATACATACATGCATACATACATACATATATACATAAACTTGAACAAAGACATTCTACTTCACACACAGTATAAGGGATTGGGGTCTCTCTCTCTCTCTCTCTCTCTCTCTCTCTCTCTCTCTCTCTCTCTCTCTCTCTCTCCTAATTAACCACCGTGCACCTGGTGTATTAGGTCAGCTCGGGCAGTCCTCAGTGGTCAGGGAGTTTCTAAACATTACAGCTCTGTGTCTAGGTATTTACTAAGTGTCGGCTGAACTGTTATTAGTATCATCTTATTTACGTCTTATGATCTGGTTACTCTATAGAGGTTATATAAGGTCATATGAGGTCACAGGACGTCTTAAATCCAGTACAATACGGGTAACGAAAACACTTACGAGCTTTTATCAGACGTACAAACAGACAGAAGGTGATGTGAAAAGGGAAGAGGAAAAGGTAAGAGATAGAAGGAGAGGATGGGAGAGGAAGGGGAGATGATGGGAAGGGAGAGGAGAGCAAGAGGTAGGAAGGGAAAGGAAAAAGAAATGAAGGGGGTAGTGGAGGGGATGTGTAAGGTGAAGGGGAAGGGGAAGGAAGAGAAAGGGAAGGGTGAAAGGAAGGGTGATAGGAAGGGTGAGAGAGGGGGGCCATGAACCCTCATTAACAAGGCAAACAATTCGTGGCACTGTTTGTACAAGTAGTTGGTGATCAGTCGCTCGTCCATGGCAGTCACTGTTGTGCCTCCCCCTCCCTACGACGACCCCTCCATCCCCCCCCCCCCATGACCACTCCCTCACTCCCATTGACCCATTCCTCCCTTCCCACAACAACCCCAACCCCACGACCTCTCCCTTATCCCCACGACGACCCCTCCATCCCCCCCATGACCACTCCCTCACTCCCATTGACCCATTCCTCCCTTCCCACAACGACCCCAACCCCACGACCCCTCCCTTATCCCCACGACCCATCCCTCCCTCCCCACGACGACTCCATCTTCCCTTATATAGAGGTTTCACTGTAGAGGCGTAATTCCAGCAGCCTCGGGAGGGGGGAGGAGAGGGAGGGAGAGAAGGTAAAAGGATGGAGAGAGGAAAAAAAGAGAGGGTAGGAGAGGAAGGAGAGTGGAAGGAGAGTGGGGTGGAGACGGGGAGGGGGAGATGAAGGAAAGGGGGGAGAGAAGAATGGGGGATAGGGGGGGAGACAATCATTCCCTCATCCCTCATCCTAATATCATAGAATCAACACCTGGAGTTTTTCTGCAGGGAGGCGGTGTCGTTGGCTGCTGTACAGTATATTCCCTGTGGTGTGTAATTTGGGGAATGATTACGATCCTCTGTTTCAATACCGAGTGAAATTTCTACACACACACACACACACACACACACACACACACACACACACATCTCACTACCACCTCTACCTCACGCCACCACAGAACACAGGTATCAGTCATTTAATTAAGACAGGTAATAAAGTAACTACACCGACCTGAACAAGTAATCAGACTCGTTATAAAACTCGTGTTAACACCAGACAATGAGAACCAAATCAAACCATGTGTTAAGTGTTCTTCCTTAGTACGTGTTCCTCTACCAGCCAGCCCATGGTGTGAGTCACGTGGGCCAGATGTGAAATATCCCACGCTAGTTATAATAGGTAAGGTATACCTGCCCCTACAGGTCTAATTCAATCTAAACCAGTGAGTTTTTTTAGGAGGAACAGGTAAGGAAGCGGAGGTTCAATTATTATTACCGGTTCACACAGGCTATCAATCACATAAGTGTGTCCTTTCAAAGGGGATTCGAACCTGGGAACCAATAGAATGGTAACCACTCCGCCACGACACTCTGGGTGTTTATATGCGTCAGCTGTTTCGTTTATGATGTTATTTAGCCGTTTAGCGCCGCCCGTGATAACAGGTGTGAGGCTTAATTAACACATGGGGATCACCTGAAGAATATACACCCCAGCTTATTTCACCTGAAGATTAACACCCCTAACCTAACCTAACCTAATCTAGCCTAGCCTAACCTAGTCTAACCTAACCTCACTTCATCCCCTCAAAATAGCGTTTGGTTTGGTTAGGTTAGGTCAGGTTTGTGTTAGGTTAGGGTGGTTAATCTTCAGGTGATCCCCAGGTGTTGTCATAATTAACAGTAAATATAAACCATTAAAACAGCCGAGTGGTTTTATATAACAATCAACAATACCCAATAGGGTTTACTGTGAACATTTAAAAATTAAAACAAAAATATTTCAGCGTTTTAAATGTTTTCAGGATTTCACCAGCGAACTCCTGACCATCATATCACCTGACTGAGTGACTGACTGACTGAACTGACTGTCTGATTGAACTGACTTGCTGACTGGCTGATTGACTGACTGACTGACTGATTGACTGATTGATTAACTGGTTGAACTGACTTGCTGACTGACAGGTTGATTGATTGATTGATTGACTGACCGACTGACCGATTGACTGACTTACTGACTGACTTACTGAACTGACCGACCGATTGACTGACTGACTGACCGGCCCGGGTCTGTCCCCCTGGCTCAGTCCCTCAACACGGTCGGTTTACCTCACAAACTTTATATATTTTGCACAAAAATGGTGAAGGTCCAGGAATGATTTTTTTTTTCTGAATTTAATTAAGAAACACAGAGACAGACAGACAGACACACACACACACACACACACACACACACACACACACCACTACCACCATCACTACTACCACAACCACCATCACTACTACCACAACCACCAACAAAAACTATTATTTCTGACCTTCCTTCCTTCCTCCCCCTTCTCCTCTATTCCCCCACACCCCACCTCCCCCCTCACCTCCCTCCCCCCACACCTCACCTCCCCCCTCACCTCACCTCCCCCCTCACCTCTCAACCTACGCATCAAAACACACATTACATTCCTTCGTCTTTTTAATTGAATAAATTTTCTGAGTCAAGTTATTTTACATTCAGAATATAATTTCACCATGTAAATCCAACCTCCGCGAGCCTCCAACACGGCGGCGTTATTGCAGAGAGGGTTCAGGAATTCAAGTGATATATTTTAACATAGGAGAGAGGCCAGTGCTTTGTTTTGATGCCAGAAATGTATATAGGAAGTTTGGTTAGGTTAGGTTAGGTTAGGTTTGGTTAGGTTAGGTTTGGTTAGGTTAGGTTAGGTTAGGTTAGGTTTGGTTTGGTTAAGTTAGGTTAGGTTAGGTTAGGTTTGGTTAGGTTAGGTTAGGTTAGGTTAGGTTAGGTTAGGTTAGGTTAGCTTTTTTAAATATCTGTTGCGTTTGTGTATTTATAATTCGAATGTTGTTATTAAATCTATCTCATCTACCGCCATACTATCTACTAAACCACACACACACACACACACACACACACACACACACACACACATATCCCCTCATACAGAAGAATAATTCAATTAGTATTCAATCATTCACAAAATGATAGCTCTAATAACCTAACCAAACATAGATTATTTCTTTAACATTGAAATCATACATAAATTAATCCTTTAACAATTAATCATACAGAAATAATTCGTCTGGTAATTATTCGTACAAATAATTCCTTTACCTCTGTGAATTGTTGATGGGAGGGGGTGGGGGGTGGATAGAGAGGGGTGGAGGGGTTGGGGAAGGGGGAGGGGGGAAGGGAGCAGGTGGGGGAAATGAGAGAGGGGGAGTTATGATGGGAGGGAGGAGGGGAAAAGGGGGTTTATGATGGGAGTGAGAGGGAAGGGGGGTAATGAGAGGGGAGAAGGAGGGGGAAGGAGAAGATAGAGAGACAGAGAATGAAAGACAAAGAATAGGAGAGAATAAGAGATAGAATGAGAGAGAGAGAGAGAGAGAGAGAGAGAGAGAGAGAGAGAGAGAGAGAGAGAGAGAGAGAGAGAGAGAGAGAGAGAGTATGGCTACCTACAGGCACAATATTTCATCCAACAGGTTTAAACATCAAGACGCCAACACACACATATGTGCACCATAATACAAAGCTTCCATTATGTTGTAGTAAATTAAGTTGCACCATTATCCACTCACATAACAGGTTCTGCTCATTAGCATGCACACAGCTACTACACCTGACAGACATATGGAAGAAAAAGCCCAAATTTACCTTACCTGCTTAATTTACCCACCTGATTTACCTGCTTAATTTACCCATCTGATTTACCTGCTTAATTTACCCACCTGATTTACCTGCTTAATTTACCCACCTGATTTACCTGCTTAATTTACCCACCTGATTTACCTGCTCAATTTACCCACCTGATTTACCTGCTTAATTTACCCATCTGATTTACCTGCTTAATTTACCCACCTGATTTACCTGCTCAATTTACTCACCTGATTTACCTGTCTGATTTCCCTACTTAATTTACCTGCTAAATATACCGACCAGATTTTACTTATACCTAATTTACACACCTGATTTGCCTACCTGATCTACCTGTCTGATTTGCCTACGTACCTGATTTACCTGTCTAATTTACCTGGATGAGTTAACTAGCAAGACACCATATTCAGTAGTGTGATGCATGAGCTCCAACTCCCTATTAACTAGCAATATTAAGGAGTATATATCAAGACAGGAGTGACTGGCGGCAGGTATTGGGGAGTAGCACAGGTGTGAGAGTGGTCGAGGATGTTCACTTTGAGATTACAATGTATATTTATGATGTCTTAGTGTGTGTGTGTGTGTGTGTGTGTGTGTGTGTGTGTGTGTGTGTGTGTGTGTGTGTGTGTGTGTGTGTGTTTAAAATTTGCATATGGATTGTTTTAGATCATTGGTAATAATAATAATAATAATAATAATAATAATAATTAATTTCTTTTAATATCAGGCGAATCCAGGGTCTCAAAGGGGGAGGGGTGTGAGAGGGGGTGAGAGAGGGGGGTGTGAGAGGGGGGTGTAAGGGGTTGAAAAGGGGGGGGGGGGCTTGTAGCGAAAGTGAATGGATTAAGGCGAATCAGAGACATAATCCCTTCAATACAGTTTCCTCAGCAGCAGCAGGAGACTTTAGGTAGAGTTTCTTGATATATTCATGAGCCACGGAGGGAGGTAAGCTGGATTGGCACAAACTTAAGGAAAACTTTAAAAATATATGAAATTCAGTAGAGGTTTTGGTTTAATTCAGTACGTCAATGCTAATCTGGGTTTGGTTAGGTTAGGTTAGGTTAGGTTAGGTTTGGGTAGGGTAGGGTAGGGTGGGGTGGGGTGGGGTGGGGTAGGGTAGGTTAGGTGTGGGGTGGAGTGTGGGGTTGGGGTGGGGGGCGAGGTGTGGGGTGGGAGTGGGGGCGAGGTGTGGGGTGGGGGGTGGAGGTGTGGGGTGGAGGTGGGGGCGAGGTGTGGGGGTGGGGGGCGAGGCTGCAGGTCGTCGCCACTTACCACGTAATGGACAGCTTCTTCAGGACTTTTCACCGTTCTTATTGGTCCTAATGGCGGAGGCGAGGTCGCTGCTGTGTCCTCACCTGCCGAAGGCCACGCCGACTGATGGCCCTGCCTGCTGGGGTTTATTTGCTGATGGTGAAGTGGTGGTGAGTGTGGTGATAGTAGTAGTGGGGTTGATGTGGTGGTGTGGTGATGTGTGGTGGTGTGGTGATGGTGGTGTGGTGATGGTGGTGTGGTGGTGATGGTGATTATGATGGACTGCTTTCCTACTACTAAGCACCCCTTCCCTTCCTCCTCTTCCCCCCCTTCCCTTCCTCCTCTTCCCGTCTCCAGGTGTCCCAATCTACAGTACATTAAAGTTATCACTATCTATTCTTCATTCCTTCTATTTTAAATCCCTTCAACTCTACCTATGCAATCTTTATCATTTTCTCCATCTTCCTATTCGTAAACACTAACATTATTTCTTCCTTTCCTATTTCACTTCAATTATCCATTTATTCCATTATTCTCATTTTAATTCTAAGTAAACATTTAGAATCTTTATAAAGTATATCAACGTATAATATTTTCACTCTATAATTATCTCTCGTTATCTCTCTCCCATCATTCATCACTACTATATCTACACGTCTCAGTTATTAAAATTTATCCCTCTTCCTTAAATCATCCTCGTCTACATTCTACCCGTTCGTTTTTACCTCACCGCGTCACCCTCTCTCTCTCTCTCTCTACCACCGCGTCACCCTCCTAACTCTCTCTCTTACCTTTATTTATCAGCTGTAACTCTCTCCTCCCTTCTCAGGCCACATCGGCATCGCTAACTTATAAAACTCTTGACAAAAACCCACAGTATAATGATCTGGGTCGCGGCTTTACATAATAAATCACGTTTTTGTAACTCTTGTCTGTGTGAGTTAGTGCATTTTTAACCCTCGAATTAGTGCCGGGGAGGAGCGGACAGCACACTGGGCCATTAAATAGTTCAAGCAGTTTCAGGGCGGTGAGGAACAAGAACTGGTTAGCTACTAAAAGGAAGTTCAAGCCGGGTTATGAGCTTCAGGGGGAAAGGGGAAGGGGGTAAGGTGGAAGGAAGGGGGAAGGGCGGAAGGAAGGGGGAAGAAGGAGGGGGAAGGGGAGAAGGAGGAAATAAAGGGAAGAAGGGGGAAGAAGGGGGGTTGTTACTCCTCCTGTATCTTCCTGAGTTAGGGATGATGAAGGCAGCAACACCTGGCGTCTGAGGTGTGCCCAGGTGAGACTAACTAGGGACTACCTCTCGTGTCCTCAGTGGGGTTATTGTCACCGTTGTTCAGGACAGAGGGTTTTGTTGACTCTTTACGGTGAAGATAATCGAAATTTCTTCTCTTCTTCCACCACCTTCTCCACCATTACCACCACCTTCTCCACCATCACTTCCATCTCCTACACCACCACCACCATCTTCTCCCCCTCCACCACCACCACCACCACCACCACCACCACCACCACCTCCCCCACCACCATCACCACGTCCCCAACATTTTTTTCTCTCCAACAATATTTTTTCTCGAGATCAGCAAAACACTACTGACAGGCCTCCCTCCCTCCCTCACGCACCAAGTTCCTCCCTCCATCATCAAGGTGTCTCATCCACTCCACATCACTCCCCCCCCCCTCGTGACCATCGTCCTCCCTCCCTCCTCCCTATTCCCCCTCACGAGACTCTCTGGCCTTCAGTTCCTCCTTAGATTTTCCTCCTTATGTGTCGGGTCTTTCTCCTTCTCTCTCTTCCCGTTCCTCCATTAATGTATTCCCTCCCTCCCTCCCTTCCTCCTCCTCCTCTTCCTCCTATGCCTACCACATTATTCCTTTTCTTTTTATCCCCCACGAGAGTCCCTTCCCATTCCTCATCTCCCCTCTTCCTTTTCCCCTCAAGCTATGACTGTTTTCCCTCTCCCTCTTCCCTCTCGTCTCCTCTCCTCGATTATGTCCACCCCTCCCCTCCCCTCCCCTCCCCACTCCCCTAGATATCTTCTCTACCTCCGAACATCTCCCCTCACTCCTCCCCAACCATCCTCTCCTTCCACCTCCTCTCTCCTCTCCCCTCCCTCCTTCCCTCTCCTCTACATATATTCACTACCTCCCTATTTTTCTCTTCCTCTCCTCCCTAACCATCCTCTCCCCTCCCCTCTCCCCGGGTGGACTATCTCCCCAAGGGCGGCGTTAACAGTGTGATGGGGAGGCAGTACAAACAGCCTCTTCGGTTGTCGAATCTAAATCGGTCTGTTAAGAGGAAGTTAAGACAAGGATTAGTCCGTGTAGTGTCTGTTAAGGGTTCTCTCTCTCTCTCTCTCTCTCTCTCTCTCTCTCTCTCTCTCTCTCTCTCTCTCTCTCTCTCGGTTAACAGTAATAAGAGGCGAATGAGGAGAGGAAAAGAGACGAGAGAAGATGGGTTCTCATTTTCAAGATTTCAATTAAAGATTCCTATGAGGGAGGGAGGGAGGGAGGGAGGGAGGGAGGGAGAGGAAGGGGGGAGGGAGGGAGGGAGGGAGGGACTGAGGGAGAGAGGCCCTACGAGGTTCCCTAGTTCACTGCCAGATCCCCCCCCCCCTTATCAGGACCGTACTCTCTCCTATTAACCGCAGGACACGCTCAGTATCCTGCCTTAAGGGACCCTAGGACCCCATTTGCACCTCCCATCCTACACTCGTATCCTTTGTAATAGGCTCCTGCTAACAAGCCTTTAGGTGGGATAGAGGGGGGGGTAGGGGGGAGATAGTGATGGGGAGGTAAGGGGAGAATGAGAGATGGGAGCTAAGGAAGTGTGTGGGAGATGAGGCAGGAAGGAGGATGGGTGGATGAGAGAGGGAGATAAAAGGGAGAGGAAAATGTGAATGGATAGGAAATTCACATAAAAAGTCAACCCCCTCCCCCCCCTCAAAAACAAACAAACAAACTGTACATATTTAAGTTAAAAAAAAGCATCTAGAAAATATAAACCAAATATAAACCGACAAAATGTATTCACAAATCAGACACAATACAGAACCAATCATACAGCAGCGCCATCTGGTGACACGGTCTTGAAGGTGGTGGTGTATGTAACCTGGACGTGACAGAACCACCTTACACCTGGTACCTAATGAGAGGGAGGGGGAGAGGGGGGAGAGAGGGGAGGGGGGAAGAGAGGAAGGGAGGGGGTCTTGAGGTGTGTGTGTGTGTGTGTGTGAAGGAACAGATGGAAGGGGGGAGAATAACCAGTGGGAAGACGAGGCAGGTGTGTGTGATGGGAGGACAGAGGAAGGGAAGGAAAGGTGAGAGGGGAGAGGGGGGTGAGGAAGGTGGGAGGGGAGAGGGGGAGGAAAGGCGCGAAGAAGAGGGAAGAAAAGAAGGGAAGGGAGATAAAGGAAGGAGTAGGGAGTATAGAAACCTCAAATAAAGAAAGAAAAGAAAATAAGAAAGAATAAGAGAAAATAAGAGGGAATAAGAGAAAATAAGAGATAATAAGATAAAATAAGAGAGAATAAGAGAAAATAAGAGAGAATAAGAGAAAATAAGTGAAAATAAGAGAGAATAAGAGAAAATAAGGGAGAAAGCTACAAGACGAGTGCAAGAAAAGAAGAAGAAACGCTAAGACATGGATAAGAAATACCTACACATATTGACACATATCCTCAACACCGTGTAAATAGAGTGGAGTCTATAAGGTCGTTTAATATCCTTCACACACACACACACACACACACACACACACACACACACACACACACACACACACTTCTCTTCCTGACAACATGACTGTAATCTATGTAATGTGACACAGTTGCGAAATTGAAAACTATCGTTTGACATTTTTATATTAAGTAGTCAGTGATATTACAGCATTATATATTACGACATTATTCTCTCTCTCTCTCTCTCTCTCTCTCTCTCTCTATCTCTCTCTCTCTCTCTCTCTCTCTAACAATAATAATAATAATAATAATAATAATAATAATAATAATAATAATAATAATAATAATAATAATAATAATAATAATAATAATATCAACGACTTTAACAATAACAAATTTAACAACAACAATAACATCAACAACAACAACAACAACAACAACAACACTGAGCAGGAAAGTAAGCCCCACAGCAAACACAAGGTGGGTTGGTCACTCTTCAGAAAGCAATAATGTGTGACTCTACAAATAGCGGTTCAGTTTGGAGGCTCTGAGAGTGTTAAAGATGAGGGAGTTTGGAGGTGGTAGTGGTGGTGGAGGAGGGGTTGGAGAAGGGTGGTGGTGGAGGGGAAGGGTGGTGAAGGAGGGTGGTAGAGGGTGGAAGACGGTGGAGAAGGGTGGAGGTGGTGGAGTGGGTGGTGGAGGGGAATTTGGAGTCTTGTGGAGGAGGTTAACACACACACACACACACACACACACACACACACACACACACACACACACACACACACACACACATTCATTTCTCCCAGGATCAAAATTACACCAAGTTGAATCGTCCGGATAACATTATATCATCTAACCATTAATATCCGGCCTAGTACCGGATGTAAACAATACCGTCAATTCAGGGACATCCGGCTAGACATACACCATCTATGTGACTACTTATAACATCTATCTATCCTAAAAGTCTGGCTAACGACCGGATAGAATCGTAGCATCAATCCATCACCATCCGGCCCGCAACAGGAAAGCATCAGGTCATCAATTGGAAGAGATCTGGCCAAAATAGCTGACAGAGCCGAACTAATCTTCCCATGGAGGTCCGGCCGACTACCGGATAGAAATTACACCCATCAATCGAAAAGGGATCCGGTCCGGGCCAGCTATCACACGTACTAAACGACCCGGGACTGTGTATAAAAAGCCGGAGGGATTATCGACACACAATGCTATCGGCCCGAACCATCATCATTTAAATCCCTTGGTCTCTGGAGGTGTAAGGGAGAAGGGGGGAGGGAGGGGGGAAGGGGAGATGGGAGGGGAGGTAGAAGAGAAGGAGAAAGGGAGAGTAGGGAGGAAGGTAGGAGAGAAGGGGAAGGAAGGAGGATAGAGGAGGGAGGAAAGGGCAGAGGAGATAAGGAAGGAAGAGAGAGAGAAGGAGGAAGGGTAGGAAAGAAGGGGAAGGAAGGAGGATAGAGGAGGGAGGAAAGGGCAGAGGAGATAAGGAAGGAAGAGGGAGAGAAGGAGGAAGGGTAGGAAAGAAGGGGAGGGAAGGGGTAGAGGAGAAGGGGGGAGGAAAGGATGTAGGTAGTAGAGAAGGGGGAGGGAAGCAGTGAGAGTAGGGGAGGGAAAGGAGAGGGGAGAAGGGGAGGGGAGGGTAGGGGAAGGAAAGGTACTTAGACAAGGAACAGAGACTCCTTATAGTGCTCCAAGATGTCAACAACCCTCAAACACAAATGACACACCATTAATCACCTGAAGAATAACCACCCCCAGCTTGTTTCACCTGAACATTAACCATCATAACATTATTTGGGGGGATGAGGTTAGGTTAGGTTAGGTTAGGTTAGGTTAGGGTAGGTTAGCGTTAGGTTAGGTTCGGTTAGCGTTAGGTTAGGCTAGGTTAGGTTAGGCTAGGTTAGGTTAGGTTAGCGTTAGGTTAGGTTAGGTTAGGTTAGGTTAGGCTAGGTTAGGTTAGGTTAGCGTTAGGTTAGGTTAGGGTGATTAATCTTCAGGTTATGCAAGAAATCAAGATAGAGTTCATCATAATTTATACATGACAAGAAATCAAACTTAAAGGTCAGGTGATCCACGAAGATGCTTGCTCACCTTCACCTAGCACCCAGCACCCAGCACCTAGTACCCAGCACCTCACCTATATGGACACCCGGCAGATGAGTCTTTTGGCTAATAAGGAAAACGACTAATATTTCCTTTACGTCTGCACATAATGAAACAATTACTCTTCAACCTGGCGCTTTAATTTACCTGGAATGAGGAATTAACATACGAAGCCATCCACCCAGAGAGAGAGAGAGAGAGAGAGAGAGAGAGAGAGAGAGAGAGAGAGAGAGAGAGAGAGAGAGAAACAACTTGACCACAACACAGTGAATAATGAGACAAGTATTGGAGACTCATTTCAATATTTTCTTTTTCTGTCGTATTTTCAAGATTATTTCACCATTATCCCGCCACTATCACATACCATTTACCTGATAATTAATTTAATAACGTTATATCAGGTAAGTGTTAAAGATGAATTTATACAAAAGGTGTTTAACTCCCAGAAGAGGTGTGTGTGTGTGTGTGTGTGTGTGTGTGTGTGTGTGTGTGTGTGTGTGTGTGTGTGTGTGTGTGTGTGTGTGTGGTGAGAACGGGTAAAAAAAAATGGACAAAAATAATAAGACAAAAATCGTGTTGTATAATGAGTGAAGAGTGAGGTAGAAACGCTATTGCTCACTCACTCTACCTATTGTTTCTTGATGTCTCCTACCTTCCTACCTCTCTCCCTACATCACTCCCTTCTCTCCCTCTCTCCCTACCTCACCCCTTCCCTCCCTCTCTCCCATCCTCCACCATTCCTTCCCTCCCTCACCCCTCTCTCCCATCCTCCATCACTCCCTCATCCCTTCTCTTCTTCCATCATTCCCATCCTCCATCTCTCATTCCAAAAACTAAGTAACATTCGATTATATTATGATGGGGAGGTGAGGAAAAGCTCTCACTCGATGCTGTCCTTCAAATTGACAAGACTAAATTAATATGGGCGTTGTTTTCTCTTTCTAATTTTATCTATCTTTCTTTATCTCTCTCTCTTTCTCTCTTCTTTTACTGAGACACAAGAGAAAAAAAGAGAGAAAGAGAGAGAATTTGTGTGTGTGTGTGTGTGTGTGTGTGTGTGTGTGTGTGTGTGTGTGTGTGTGTGTGTGTGTGTGTAAGATGAGTGGACAGTGAACCATTCCTCTCCACGTAGACAACACAACGTGACCTCCAATTGTCTCCTGAAGTATAGACAGGTAGCAGATGACCTCCTCAGACCTCACCTGACTTCCTCTCCCCCTCATCTCAAACTAACCAAGACCTCGTTCATAACAACAACAAGAAAATCATCAATTATCATAAACAAAATATAATTACTACAATTATCATACAACCTGATTAGAAATTATGACAAAAGGCGAACATTAATAAGGTAATTAAACACGGTATATTTATATGTGATTCTAGTAAACAGAGTCTGTGGTTTATTCCTGTTGATGAGAGAGTTGTTTGGTGAGCAGTGACCAACCTCACCCACCCTCCACCTCCTCCTACACCAAACTGGTTATTTAAACGCCGCCATCAATTCACTCGGTGCAGGATATTCCCCCCCCCCCCCCCGATCGGAGAAAGGGCAGGAACACATCTCAACACTATCCTGCAGGACATCTATACGTAATCCTGTAAGCTGCCACCGTCTCTCTCTCTGTCATCCTTTCATCCCTCATGGCTACCAGTGCTTGTCCTTTCCCCTGTGAGTGTGTGTGTGTGTGCGTCCCCTCTCCCCCCCCCCCTCAATGAGTCGCTCGGAGGTAAAAAAATTGATCTCTCAATCCAGTTCCTCTTGAGACGACCATCTTTAACCCTTTAACCCTACCTGTCCACCCCTCACCTCTCAGCTCCTATTCCCCCCTTTCTCTTTATAAACCCCAAGTCCCCTCCCTCTCTTTACATACCCCCTACCTCCCCCCCCCCCCACTACCCCTCAACACCTCTTCCTTACAGATCCTACGTAGTATTTTCCTTTACTGTGTCACCTGGGAGACGAGTACCCTAGTATCACCCAGGTCAAAGTACTCCAGGTAACAGGTCACCCAGGTCAAGGTACTCCAGGGAAGGGGGTGACACAGGTAAGGGGGGTGACACAGGTAAGGGAGAGGACACTATCATCGGGACACAGTTTGCCAGTCTCAATATTTATCCTGTGTTAGTGTGCACATGTGTGTGTGTGTTTACATTCACATATAAGCATCTACAAACATACATACATAACGTGTACACCTTTACCATGAGTCGCGGTATCGTGTCTGAATACCCAGCTGAGGGCATTGTCTACACGTGTGTCCGAATATGTCTCATGACGAGCACAGGTAAACACAGGTGAACACAGGTGAAGGATTAATGATATACAAGTTTGTGTCTTCCAAAAATTTATCATCAAAACTTTCATATTAATATCATTTTAATACTCCTACTTTAATCTTGTAATAGAGTATATACCTCTCTCTTGTTCTCCTCCTCCTACTCTTCCTCCTTCCCCCCTCCTCCTGACCCCACTCATCATCATCATCATCATCACTATTCAATCATACAGTCCTATAATTGGCTCCCAATGACCGACTCTTTTACGACGTTATTCATCCATCACAAATCAACAAAAGTCATCATACATTCCTACAACTTAAATTCTACAACTCATAACCAACATAATCACAACTACTTAACAACCTCTCACAAGAACACACACCACTAACTAACATAAAAAACAGACTATTCTTACGGCTCCTGAAACACTACGTCCCGATAATACGTGTGGCCCGATAAAACGGAGTGGTCAATAAACATTCTCCCTCATAACAATAGGACTAAGGCCATGTTAATCAACGACCCAATTAAGCAGAGAGTTATATACAATGATACGACTCTGGCGGGAATCCCAGTCTACCTCATAACCTTATCTGAGGTTATTGTCTATTGAATTACCTGGCTTTAATTACCTATAGATTACCTGGGGAAGACTTTGTGTGTGTGTGTGTGTGTGTGTGTGTGTGTGTGTGTGTGTGTGTGTCCTCTCACCATAACACTAGTCCCTAAGAGTTCCCCCTCTCCCCCTCTTCCCTTCTCTCCTCCCTCACTATGACGTATCCCCCACGCCCCTCACAACGATCGTCTACCCCCCCCATCCTCACTACACAAATCTTTCCTCATTCCTCCTTTGCCAGCACCATCTTCCTCTTTCCCTCTCCTCCTTATACTTGACTTCCTTCTTCCTCCTCACCACCCAATCTTCCCTCCTCCCTCCCCCCCCTCACCATGACGCACCCTCCATCTCTCTATCTCCAGGACCCGGCGTCAATAAGCTCTCTGGACCCTTACGTGAGGAACGCTGGTCTGGGCCTCTTAGCCAGCCCTAATCCCCGATTCACCAGGAAGGTAATGGCTGCCTGATGGATTGAGAACGGTGTGTTTTTGAGTGTGTGTGTGTGTGTGTGTGTGTGTGTGTGTGTGTGTGTGTGTGTGTACTGATGGAAATGTGTGAAGGAAGAGAATGTAGAAGGTTGGGAAGGGTGTGGAAGGAGAGGAGGGAGGGGGAGGAGGGAAGAGAAGGAGGATGAAGAAGAAGAGGAAGAGAAGGATGATCATGGGTTAGATGGATAGCCATGGGTTAGGTAGATAGCCATGGGTAAGGTGAACAGCCATGGGTTAGGTGTACGGGTAGTAGAGGCTAGAAGCTGTCGAGGGCGAGAGATGGTAACACTTGAGGGACTTTACCGAGTGTGACTCATGAAGCTCTGGGCCTTGTGTGTGTCATTCTTAACAAACAAGTAAACAAGTAATCAAGTAAACAGGAAAGCAGGCAAACAAGTACACAAACAAGCAAGCACGGAAACTCACAAGCAAGCAAGCAAGCAAGGGAAAAAGATAGATGTCGCGTTAGAAAAATACAAATTCCTCTCCCTCAGTCTCCTCCTCTTCCTTTCCTCCATTTCTTCTCTTCCCTCCTTTCATCTCCTCACTTTATTCCATCTTCCTCACTTCCCCTTTACCTCACCCACTTTCCTCTATCGCCTTTCATCATCTTCTTCCCCCTCCCCCCTCCTCATGTTCCTCACTCCCACCTCTTCTCTTCCCTCCCATCTCCTCCCCTCCCTCCCATCTCCTACCCTCCTTCCCATCTCCTACCCTCCCTTCCTCCCCCCCCCCCCCCTCTCCTCCAAGACACACACACAAGGAAGGAGTAGTTCAGTAGTTAAGTCTCACCAAAACCCCCAAAGGACATGAAAACTCGGAAACCCTGACAGTCCTTCAGCACCTCCCTGCCTGAAGTTCCCAGGGCTGAGAGAGAGAGAGAGAGAGAGAGAGAGAGAGAGAGAGAGAGAGAGAGAGAGAGAGAGAGAGAGAGAGAGAGAGAGAGAGAGGACTCACCCTTATTGCTGCTGTAAAACTGCTTTTTTTTTCTCAACATAAATTATCGCAATAAATGTACTGGTCGAAGCAGTGTTGTGGTCGTGATTAATTTATGGACGCAAGACTGCACGCTTCTGGGAGAGGGGGGAGGGGGGGAGCGAGGGGGAGGGGGGGGGGAAAGAAGGGGTGTGGGAGAGGGGGAAGGGAAGGAGGAGGGATTCGAGAGAGATCGGAAAAGGGAAAAGGAATGGGGAGAAAGATGGGGAAGTAAGAGAAACGGGGTGAGAGAGAGAGAGTTAAAATATGAACCAGTTTTAATTATTATTATTATTATCACCAACCACTACATATCCTCCCCACCACCATACCCTCCCCACTACATACCCTCCCCACCACATGCCCTCCCCACCACCATACCCTCCCCACCACATACCATCCCCACCACCATACCCTCCCCACCACCATACCCTCCCCACCACATACCCTCCCCACCACCATACCCTCCCCACCACATACCCTCCCCACCACCATACCCTCCCCACCACCATACACAACCTTCTCTCTCACACTCCTGTAACACACTAACTGCACACCGCCGTAATTACAGTACAAACAACAGCCACAAACTACATCACCGGAAGGGTTTAAGTCACATAACGCCACCGCACGCCCTCTATAAACACCGACACTAACATGAACTAAAATGCAAATGATGACCTCGGGGGGGCGGGGGAGGGGGAGTTAAACGCCTCATTGTAAAAGAAAATATTTGCAACGTGAAAAATATCCCAACATTTTAATTAATTTTTTTTTACTCTTATGTGTTGAGGTGAATAATGTATCTTGAGTTCACGGCTGAGTTAAGATCGGAGTTAAGACTTTACCTAACCTATCATAACTTAAACCTTACTTAACCTAACCTAACCCTAACGCTAACTTAACACTAACCTAATCTAACACTAACACTAAGCTAACCTAACCTAACCTAACCCTAACGCTAACTTAACACTAACCTAACCTAACCTAACCTAACCTAACCTAACACTAACTTAACCTAATCTAACACTAACCTAACCTAACACCAATCTAACACTAACCTAACCTCATCCCCCCCCAAAAAAAGCTTTAGGTTAGGTTAGTAAAGCTTCAGGTGAACTAAGTTAGGCTGGAGATTATTCAGGTGATCCAACTAAACTCGGTTCATGCAACAGAATCAACAACTCAGCTTGCAACCCACATCAAGGCGTCCTGTGGTGCTGTGAATCACTAAGAGACCTCACGACCTCTCCTACCTCACGACCTCTCCTACCTCACAACCTCTCCTACCTCACAACCTCTCCTACCTCACAACCTCTCCTACCTCACAACCTCTCCTACCTCACGACCTCTACTACCTCACGACCTCTCCTACCTCACGACCTCTCCTACCTCACAACCTCTCCTACCTCACAACCTCTCCTACCTCATACCTCTCCTACCTCATACCTCACACAATATTCCTCATGCCTCACCACACCTGTACACCTCATCGTTAACACCTGACATCTCACCTCTCATAATTTTTATCTTATTCCTCGTACCGTAAATCTTGACGCCTTATAATCGTGGGTTACCAATTATCTTTATACCTCACACCTTGTACCTGGTCCCTCATTAAACCTCACACCTTGTACCTGGTCCCTCATTAAACCTCACACCTTGTACCTGGTCCCTCATCCTAGTACCTCATAACTGCCTTTGACAATCATGAGAGAAAGGCGTTAAGTGAGTGTTGTCCCCCCCCACCCTGCCACGGCCGCCCTCTCCCATAGTGACCAAAATTGACCACCTTCACTATAGCTTCCCACCCTTACCGACACATTAAACTATTGTTATTGAATCTTTACAAACATTATACCATCAACCACGTCTTGTCGTCAGCGGTCAGCAACAGAGAACAAAACTCTCACCGTCAGTACTTATTGTCAGACTTCTTTTTGCTGACACCTTAACCTTTAACTTCGTAGTTTGGTAGTTATGAATGTATTATATTAACAACTATAACTGCTATATACCGCTGTTATAATCATCCTACGACCTCTATGTTTACGGGTGCATTCATCTGTGTCTGGCAGTTAGGTCGTTAGCCACAGCTGGGTAGTGCGCCTGCAACTGCCTTATCAAATCGCCTACAGGAGTTATCGTAAATCAATAAACACACACACACAAAAAAAATGAGAATCGGATTTTGTTTTCTTTAGGTTAGGTTAGGTTAGGTTAGGTTAGGTGACGTCATACGATCTACTCTGGGTAATATTTCACTCCAATTGATAAAACTGTTTTTTTCTATCTCCTCACTGGGTAATATATAGCTCCTTCGACCATATAAATTATAGCTCCTTAGACTTTAGATCAGTTAGCAATATTTCTCCCTTTTATCAGTCACTCAGTAAGTCCAAGTTTATTCCTTCCTCCTCCTCCACTCAGTCAGTCAACAAGTCCAAACATACTCCTCCTTCCTCCTCCTCCACTCAGTCAGTCAACAAGTCCACACATACTCCCTCCTCCTCCTCCTCCACTCAGTCAGTCAACAAGTCCACACATACTCCCTCCTCCTCCTCCACTCAGTCAACAGCCAGAAAGTCCGTGTTGGGCCTTATAAGGGAAGTCCAAAACGCCCTCCAAGCAAGTCCCTGTTCATGCCCTTACTCGGCTGGCGTTTAAAATTCCACTGGTGGGTTTTTTGCTGTAGGGGGAGAGGGGGGAGGGGTGAGGGGGGAGGGGTGAGGGGGAGGAGGGGAAGACGAGGAGAGGAGGGGAAGAGGGAGAGGGGGAAGAGGGGGGTGAGGGTGGGGGAGAGAACTGCTTTACTAAGGTGGTGTGTTGTGACGACAAACCATAAACGTGGCTTGGTACACCCCCCCCCCCGACACACCCCAAACACTGTACATCTCTGGGTTGATGGACACAATACACACCTCTAACCTAACCTAACCTAACCTAACCTAACCTACCTGATGAATTAAGTGCGTAGGTGTAGTGTTTGAGACATGGTACACGAAGTTACAGAGGGGGAAGGGATAGGGGGGGAAGAGAAGGGAGAGGAGGGAGAGGGGATGGAGAAAGGAGGGGAGAGTGAGGAGGAGGATAGGAGAGGGGAAAAGGAGGTGGAGAGAGAAGGAGAAGGGGAGGAGGACAGGGGAGAAGGAAGGGTAAAGGGGGGGGGGAGGGGAGGATGAAAGGGAAAGGGGGAGAGGGAGACGTATATGTACTAGCTAGAAAAATATAAACAGTATTAGCCTCAACCTGATGATCGTCCCTTTAAAGCGAACTATAATCCAACGAGACGAAACATTATAAAAAGTAAACACACTCTTGCTAAAATATAACGAAAGCTTCTACGAACATCAAAGACTTATTACTTTCACGTAAATATGGCGATGAAAAACATACAAAAACAACAACAATAAAATACCTTTACCTGTCATCATGTAAACACTGATTCTATGACCATATCTAGTGTTGTAATGACGTGTATAAACATAATTAGGGTGGTTGGGTAGTTTGGTGTATACGCTGGTATGGAAGGGCGTGTATACCGTGGTTGTATACTGCAGTAGCACACCTGGTTAATTATGGTCTTTTTACAGGTAGGATTAGTGTCCCAACAGGTATACATAAAGCCTTACGTCACAACAGATGCAACCTATTTGAAAAAGGGGTCTATTTGGACTGGGGCCCATTTGACCACTCAATTTCCCGCCAGTGAAATAAAACTGAACGTTTGAGGGTTTTTCTACACATTGTAAATCTCACTGTTGATTAAATCTGCCAGTGTAGGCTATTGAGAGAGAGAGAGCTCTATTTAACGGATTATATGGAGAAGAAAATCCGTTATATCGAGAGTCAGTTAGACGTGAATAACCTCCAATTAACGAACTATATAGAGATGAAACTCCATTATATCGAGGGTCCGTTAACTGTTAAAATCCCCCATTTAACGATTATATGGAGAGAGAAATCCGTTATATGGAGGTTTCACAGCAAATATATATATATATATATATATATATATATATTATATATATATATTATATATATATATATACTATATATATATATATATATATATAAATATATATATATATATATATATATATATAGATATATATATATATATATATATATATATATGCTGTATATAGTGAATTTATCAATATTTGTTAAGATTCACAGACGGTTGACAGGTGGACGCTTCACACAGGTGACCTAAGTCGCTGATGAATCTAACCAAACCTAGACGAAATATAACCAATCTTATTGACTAATGACCCGAGACAAGACAGACAGGTGACCTCACACAACGATGACCCTAGATGGTTGGTAGACTGATAGAAGAAGACGGAGTGAGGGGGGGGCTAGTGAGGGGAGGTGGTGAGGGATGGGGGTGTGTGGTAAGGGGATAGGGTGAAGAGAGGTAGGTGAGGGGTGAGGGATTGGAGGGGGGGTGGTGAGAGGGAGGGGGAGTGACCTTTCCGTCTGATCACATAGCTCTATCCTCACGTCCTCGTCTGACAAGCAGCTTGATCAATGAGCCAAAAACCAGCCACGCTTACCTTGACGTCTCTCGCCCCTCCCCCCCTCACCCCCCGTCCCACACCCCCTCTCCCTCTCCCTCTCCAGCAGCATCGACACACACACACACACACACACAGTTCCAGACGAACGAGGCATTTTTTTCCTTTTTGACGCCATAATAAATATTGTCGATAAGGTTGCCCCCCCAAAAAGGCTTTTAAATCGTCCATATTTTTGGAGTTTGTGAAGATGACTCGAGCTAACTTTGGTGTCTGGTGGAGTTAATGGAGTTTTTGTTTTCTTCATCTACTGAGGAATAATTATTTGTTTTTCGATGGAGGGAGGGAGGGGGGGGAGGGAGGGGGGGGGAGGGAGGGAGGGAGGGAGGGAGGGAGGGGGGAGGGAGGGAGGGGGGGGGGTGGAGGGAGGGAGGGAGGGAGGGAGGGAGGTAGGATGGGTGGTCCTTATGACAGCGAGCATACACAGCCACCGAGGCACACCATAAGTAACGTCCTACAGCTCTTACTCCTACACCAGCGTCCTGCAGCCTGGCCCAGCGACACCCACCTCCCCCCACCATCCCTACACCTGCAGGTCCTCCCGCCCAACAGTACCCAGTTAAGGGGTGTTTTCGTCCCCTCATGAGTGGAAGTAATGAGAGTATACGTATTACCGGGGCCCGACTACCTGTTACCTGTGATAAATTCCCTTCGACGCGTTCCAGGTGGCCGGGCCCACCCCCATTCTGCCTTATACAGAGTGGCAGTGCCGAGCCTCCGTCCTGCTGCAGGTGGGTACGCCGCTCCACCTGAATGACTTATGCAAATTTCACCTTTCAAGAAATGAGAGATTGATCGTGTATATGAACCCGTGCGACGGAGAGCACACCTGAGGACTACCACACCTACCACATCTGAGGACTACCACATCTGAGGACTACCACATCTGAGGACTACCACACATGAGG
Source organism: Homarus gammarus (assembly GCA_958450375.1). Lineage (NCBI taxonomy): Eukaryota > Metazoa > Arthropoda > Malacostraca > Decapoda > Nephropidae > Homarus > Homarus gammarus. The sequence continues at coordinate 3,285,516 of CAUDMG010002164.1, read as the reverse complement.
ACTACCACACATGAGGACTACCACATCTGAGGACTACCACACCTGAGGACTACCACAGTATAATAACTCTATAGCACCTCCTGCACGCCATCCACTAATTTGCCTCCTTTTGTCTGACCTCCACGAGTCACCAGAGGCCAGTGGTGATGATATAATAACCTGATGAGGACCCAGTGTGGTGGTGACCCCGTGACGTCATCATCATGCACACCACACACTCACCATCAACGAAAAAAAAAATTCTGGCGACAGATTAATAGACTGAGTTTCCCTTCATTAGTCTCAGTCATATAAAACAACTTTCTATATAATAAACCCAAAGTTAAAACAGATTATATAAACCGGTTTAAGAGAGGAGAAGCTGTTGAATGCATTATAACACAGACGAACAAAAAAAAAATAAAGAGTTTCCATCATAAGTGCGAGTATGATTATGAGTGATGATGGTGGCTGCAGACCGACCCACACACGATGTACCTAACACACACACACACACACACACACACACACACACAC